>SJYQ01003314.1:161967-181967 GCA_006410935.1 Redunca redunca
TATACTGAACATTCACTCATAATTTAAAAATAATAACCTTAGCAAACTAGGAGTAACAGAGACCTTTCTTAATCCAACATAAGTCATCTGCCAAACAACAAACATCATTCTTAATGATGAACAAAGAAAACATTTCCTTTAATATCAGGAAGAAGAATGCCTCTTTCAGCATGGTATTAGAGCTCTTAGCCAGTTCAATAAGGCAAAAAAGAAATAACAGTAAAAGGCAAAACAGAAATAAAAATATAAAGATTGGAACAAAAATAATAAAACTGTAATTTCCCTGGCAATTCAGTGATTAAGACTCAGTGCTTTCACTGCTGGGGCCCAGGTTCAATTCCTGGTTGAACTAAGATCCCACAAGCTGCCCAGAACAGCCCATATATATATATATATATATATATATATATATATATATATGACATTAATAACAATGGACTTAGTGGCTCAGTCATGTCTGATTCTTTGTGACCCCATGGACTGTAGCCTGCCAGGCCCCTCTGTCCATGGGGATTCTCCAGGCAAGAATACTGGAATGGGTTGCCATGCCCTCCTCCAGGGGATCTTCTCAACCCAGGAATTGAACTCGGGTCTCCCACATTGCAGGCAGATTCTTTACCATCTGAGCCACCAGGAAAGCCCATTAATAAAAATAAAACTATCATATTTGCAAAGACTGATGGCACAGACTACCAAGAAAAGGTATAAAATATTAGTAAGACTTTATTAGGGTTGTTGAATCCAGGTTCCTCTGGAGAAGGAAATGGCAATCCACTCCAGTACTATTGCCTGGAAAATCACATGGACAGAGGAGCCTGGTAGGTTACACAGTCCATGGGGTCGCAGAGTCGGACACAACTGAGCGACTTCATTTTCACTTTCAGGGTTGTTGAAATCAAATCTGTATATAAGAATCAACTGCTATTTCTAAACATTAGCAACAAAAACTGTGGTGTTGGAGAAGACTCTTGAGAGTCCCTTGGACTGCAAGGAGATCCAACCAGTCAATCCTAAAAGAAATCAACTCTGAATATTCATTGGAAGGACTGATGCTGAAGCTGAAGCTCCAATACTTTGGCCACCTGATGCCAAGAGCCGACTCATTTGAAAAGACCCTGATGCTGGGAAAGACTGAAGGCAGGAGGAGAAGGGGATGACAGAGGATGAGATGGTTGGATGGCATCACCGACTCGATGGACATGAGGTTGAGCAAGCTCCAGGAGATGGCAAAGGACAGGAAGCCTGATGTGCTGCATTCCAGGGGGTCTCAAAGAGTTAGACACGACTGAGAGACTGAACAACAAAAAGGGAGACACTGTGATTTAAAAGATATTGATAATAGAATCAAAATATATTAAGTATGGGTGAGTCAATCTAACAAAAGACATAAAATTTCTATGGAGAAATTACAAAATTTTATGAAAGACAGTTTATATCAATTAAATAAGTGGAGAGATATATCATGTTCAAAATGGTAAAGACGTCAACTCTCTGAAACTGATCTACAAATTTAGTCCAATTTTAATCGAAATCTCAATATGAATTTTTGAAAAACTTGACGAAGTTTCAAAATTTACATGCAACAGCAATAAAGGGGCCATAATACACAAGGCATTTTTGAATAAGAAAAAAGGAGTTTGAGGGGACATGATTTACCTGATATCAGAAATTGTTATAAGTCTGAAATAATTAAAATAGTGTGATATTAACCTGGGAACAACAAATAAACAATGAGAATAGAAGAGAGACTGGAGAAACAGTAACACACATTACTGAGCTAGCACCATGTGCTGTAACCCTGTAATTCCACATCTGCATGTATTCTGGAACAGAAGTTTTCAAACCATGGTCCTGAAGGCTGGAAAATCAAGTGAGCCCATTTTGACCAGCATTTCTTAAAATGAATAGAAGAGATTAGATTAGAATAAAAAATATCACAGTGCATTTGCTCTTGGCTCTGGTCAATATTCTTCCATGAAAATTTAGTTTTGACATATATTTGTATGTGCACATGTACTTACTTATGTGTGTATAGACTAGGTCAGGATGTAAGATGTATCTTTTATTATCTGTGATTCATGGTCAAAAATGTTTTTAATTTTTGCACATGTGAAATATTTATAAACAGTATTATTTTTCATAGCAGAAACTGTAAACAACCCAAATGTTCATCAACAACTGAACAGATAAATAAATTGCACCAACTGTACTTGTACAATGAATTATAGGCATGGACATGGGTGAATTTCTTTTTTCTTTCAGATGCTCAGAGAAAAGTTACAGAATACTTAGAACATAATTTAGTATTAATTAACAATATAAATATTTATAATGTTTAATTATATTAAAAATACATGTCATTATGGGCTTTCCTGGTAACTCAGTGGTAAAGAACCCACCTGCCAATGCAGGAGACACGGGTTTGATCCTTGGGTTGGGAAGATCCCCTGGAGAAAAAATTGGGAACTCACTCCAGTATTCCAGATCTGGGAAATCCCATGGTCAGAGGAACCTGGTGGGCTACAATCCACGGAGTCACAGAAGAGTCAGACACAACTTAGTGATTAAACACCAACATATGTAATTATATATAAATACATTTATATAAAGTTTAAAAACTTAATATTGTTTAGGGATACAAATATATGGGAAAAAGCTATAAGGAGAAGCAAGAGAATTAAAGACACTTTCTATAAGTGGGAGGACAGCAAAGAAAATAGAGTGGACTTCAGAAAGAACATCAGTAAAAGTAACGTTCTTCCTCCCAAACTGGGTGGTACATGGATGATTATTGTACAACTCCGTATATTGCCTATATCTTTACATTTTTTCTGTATCCACTCATTTAATTTTTAAAAATTTAAGACACAGCTGCAAGTGAACCCATTTCTCTGCTTCACAGATGAATGAGGAGCCTCCTCATCTTTTCAGCTTATATGGAGAAGAAAAGAATCCAATTATTCCCAAGCAGGTTCCATTCCCAGTCCCAGGTTCCTTAAAGGACTTAGGAAGGGAAGAATGGAGGGAGAGAAATAGAAATGCATTATGTGCTAGAACACTCAATTTTCCTTCATACTATTTCCTCCTTCAAATTCTTCTAGTTCCCTATAGTTTACCAGAAACAAAACTCTCAAAAGCAAAAGTTTAAATGCGAGAGACATCTCATTATAGGACTACTATGAATCAAGAAACAGGAAGCTAGCAGGAAAAAAATAAAAAATCCCTGCTAAGTTTAATTGAAGCTCTGAAAAATCTTACACATTTCAGCTGCTAATTCAAATTCTAGTCTATATTTAATAAAATGCATGGTTATTACTTGTGGAACACAAAGACATAATCTTACAGTATATTGTTAAGCACTAATTTTTCTCCAGAGTGAAAGGAAAAAGAATGCCAAATGATTTCAAAGAAAGAAAAGACCCATAATCACTCAAAATATACACACCTCAAATGATTATCTTTTCAACCATGGCAAAAACTAAAACAAAAGCCCCACCCTATTTAATACAGCCTGTTATAAGCATTGCAGGAAAGGATCTCTAGGGTACAGGACAGTTTCAACTTCCCCCTCCCTTTTTTCACTCATTAAATTTTTTCTTAATATTCTCTGCTTGACATAAACACTGACTAGCTACATTTTAGATATTTACGTTTTACAGTTTAAAGGGAGAATTAACATTTACTTAATGCCAACTTTCAGCTTAATGCCAAGTACTGTCATAGTGGTAACAGTGATAACAATAACAGCAACACTAAAAAAGAGAGAACAGATACAGAAAAACAGAAATGAAAGCGGTAAAATAAATCACTGTTATTCTATATTAATAGTACTCTCAGATATGGCTGTGCTTTGTCGTTCAGTCATGACTGACTCTTTGCAACCCTACCCCATAGACTGTAAGCTGCCAGGCTCCTCTGTCCATGAGGATTCTCCAGGCAAGAACACTGGAGCAGGTTGCCATGCTCTCCTCCAGGGGATTTTCTCAACCCAGCGATCGAACCCAGATCTCCCACACTGCAGGAGGATACTTTACCATCTGAGCCACCAGGAAAGCCCTATACACGGGTATCCTATAAGAACTAAGGAGAAACTACTATAAGCAGAGAATTTGGTAAAGGAATACAAAATTAACATGAAATCAGAAGCCTTCACACACAAAATTACAAACATAACAGAAAATAAGACTCCATTTACAACAGCAACAACTGCAAATACCTAGGAATAAAACTTAAGAAATGTGCCAAGCATATGAAAAATACCTCCCCAAACAAATTCAAAATATAGAAGCTATAAAGAAAAAAATGAGCAATTTCACTATATAAAAAAATGTATGAATAGTGCAAAAAACCACAAAGTTCAAAGATTCACAATAAACTGGACTAATCTTCCTAATATATAAAGAACTCCTAGAAAATTAGAAACAAATTAAGAATCTAATACATCTGGGAAGTTCACAAAACTGCCAAGGTTCTTAAACAAATGAAAAGCTTAACCTCACTCATAAGGAAAATGCAAATTAAAATGACACAGATTCACTTTTCACCTATTAGACTGGCAAAAATTCAAACGTTCGATAAATTCTGTGGTGAAGCTGTGAGGAAACAGGCACTCTCATTTATTGCTGGTAGCAGTGTAATTGGCACAACCGCTATGGAGGGCAATTTGGCAATACTGACAAAAATTGTAAAGGCCTTTGACCTTTGACCCAGCAATTCTGCTTCCTGGAATTTATCCCCATATATAATTGCACACTTGCAAAATGCCATATGTACTAGATTATTCATTGCTGCATTGTTTATAATAGCAAAATATTAGAAACAACTCAACTCTCCATCAACAGAGAACTGGCTAAATAAATTATAATATTTCACAACAATGGAACACTACGCAGCAATAGGAACGAAATTCTAGAAATTCTCTGGACACTAATACAGACAGATTTCCAAGTTATATTGTGAAGTAAAATAAGCAAGCTCTGAAACAGTGTTAGTAGTATGTTACATTCTGTGTAAAAGGTGAAAAAGTAAGAATATATTTTCAAATTTGTACACAGACACTCTGGAATATCTAGTAAAATGGGTATGGGTAGGCACTAGATGAGTGGAGGACAGAAAGGAGAGAGGCTTTTCACTGTATAATACCTTTTTACATTTTCGAATCATAAGAACCACTACCTGTTTAAAATATGAAATCAAAAAAAGCAAGAATAGCAGCTACCATTTCTTGAGTACGTACTTCAAGGTGGGCATGCACTATCTCATTTAATCCTTATAACACACTGAATTAGGTCATATTAACTCCAGTAGAGAGGACTGAAGATGAAAGTGAAATTGCTCAGTCCCATCTGGCTCTTTATGACCCCATGGACTGTAGCCTACCAGGCTTCTCTGTCCATGGGATTTTCCAGGCAAGAGTACCAGAGTGGGTTGCCATTTCCTTCTCCAGGGGATCTCCCTGACCCAGAGATCAAACCCAGGTTTCCCGCATTGTAGGCAGACGATTTACCCTCTGAGCCACCAGGGAAATTTTCACATCTGTGAACCAGTGTAAACCAGTGACACTACCTATATCACACACAGGCTGCTGTGAGGATTAAATGAAATAATATATACAAAATACTTAGCATATGCCTGACACAGTAAATCCTTAATCAGCGCTTTACCACTTCAACACAATAACTATTTTCAAGGATGTTTCAATCAATTGAACCATACATATTATACAAAATATAATAAAACCGGACAAGAAGTTTAGCAAAGATGTTTTAATTGAAATTTTTATACATGTAGATTAAACAGCCTCTTCTAATTAATTGAAGGCTGCTTTAGATATGCTATATCCTCATGATATAAATTACAGACTCATTAAAATAACTGCTCATATCCCATAATTATACAAGGGTCTTTAAGGCCACTCTTTAATAGGCTGAATATACTTAATGAGAAAGGCTATCAATGGAAAACTTTAAAAAGCATAACCAATGTTTATTTCAATAAACGGGAGGGGCTGCTGTACATGTGGTGGCAATTTCAAGATAAAATTCTCAAATGTAAGATCTAATCCCAAAATACTGTCATTTCGAATTCACTCAGCTACTCATGGCTGCTAGGAGGTCTGACATCACGAAACTACACCATCTCTATTCATGGAGCAAAGCTATAAGCATGATGTTCCTTCGGGGAAATTTCAAAAGAAACATCAACTTTCCCCTTTCTAGAAACAAGTTATGCTGATACGACTCCCTTTAATAGTTAAGCCCAATACAAAGAATATGAAGAAGGGAAAAAAAGAACTGCTAAGCAACAACTGATTTTCCATAAGCTTACCAAAAGCCATGTTTAATAAAAATGAGATAAGACTGAATTCAGGGCAATGATCTACAAAATATTTAATTTTAATTGTGTTTTTTTAAGTATTTCTTTTCATTCTGTCTAAATATAAGCTACACTTAGAATCATCCAATTACTTGGTAAAAATAAAATACACGAGTACAGAAGGAAAAAACTACGGTCGTATTTAAAGTATAGAATGAAGCAAAATAAAAACAAGTCTTTATCATTAAGGCATTGAAAAATTTAAATTTATTAAGAAAATGCCCTGTACATGTAGTGATTAATAATATAAGAGGACCTATTCCTTCTATTTCGAGGCTTCTTAGATTTAGGCACAAAGCAGACCTAATATGTGCCCTTTTTGAAATACTGGGGAAAATGGTTTCTTCTTTGTCCTGGGAAGAGTGAGTTAACTGACATGGCCCTCCTTACCTGTTCTGGGCACTTAGAAGCGCTGTCCAATACAGTAGCCACCAGATACGTGTGCCTATGTAAATTTAAATCAATTTAAATACAATTTAAGTTTCAGTTCCACAGTCACACTAGTCACATTCAAGTGCTCAGTAGTCACATGTGTGTGGTGGCTACCCTACTGGATAGCACAGATACAGAACATTCCCATCAACATGCAAAATTCTATTGGACAGTGCTGACATGCACTCAGTGGAGGAAATAATAGGGTTGCAAATCATAACCAGATTTGCCAACAATAAAATGGATATTTTAAATTCCATTTTTCTGATTTCTATATTGGAACTCTCAAGGCTCCAAAGTCAGATCAGGGAGAGGTGTGGTTAATATCCACCCCAAACCTCTAATAATAATAATTAATATGAACAGAACATTTATGATGCACCATCCACTAAGCTAAGAGCTTTAGATATTTAATTATCACTAAAATCTTATATAGAAGGTGTTATCATCATGTCTCTTTTACAAATGAAAAAACTGAGGCTTAGAGAGATTAAGTGATTTGCCCATGGTCATATAACTTCTAAGGTTAACAGGGTCAGAATTCAATTTTAAAAAACAAACAAGCAAACAAAAACTGTAGGTACAACTCATACATACACTAGAAATAAGTAGGGCTCATTCCACTGAAGCCTTCTGTGAAATTTTCATTACAGAATCATAGAAAATTAGATAGCAACAGAAACTAATGCAGTGTTTCATGACCATCTTTAACCCATGACCCTTTCTGATAACTATAAAAATGTCATACTCCCCCAAAGATGATGTGCACCTCACCACAGCCATTAAAATTTATTCTATCTTCAGTATGTTCCCAACAGTGAAATTTCAAAGAGGCTTTACATTTTTGTAACTATAATGTAAAAATTATCTTTTTCCTTATATAACATCAGAATATTGAATATGCTTTTGCAAAATCCATTCATTACCCCCTCAAACACACACATACTGAATCAATAAAAACTGATGACTCTATCCAATCTTCCCAATTTTAGAAATGAAAACAGTGAGGCCAAAATAGAGTGGGATGGGAATGCCTTGCCCGCAGTGAAAGACAGAATTTTTGGATACAGCACACACTGGTAAGGCTCAGCCAACACGCTTTACTTCACCTGACCCTGAGATGGCAAAATTCCTTAGGGTCCCCTACCTCCGCTCCCAATCAAAAAAAGATTTGGTACCATTTCAAGGTATATCTTGTGAGATTTCTGGGAATGAAGCTCTGGGAATACTTGGATAGGGATTCCCTGTGCAATTTTCATCATCTGTTGGAGCCAGAAGGGACCTCAGAGAACTAATCTATCTCCTAATTTTAGAACTGAAGAGACAGCAGCTCAGCTCATTATATATAAAACTGAGGCGTCTCATCCTTCACCATTTTATGGTGTCTATGACAAACGTGGCCTTGTTAATTTTACGAAATGACTACTAGATGACAGGATCTGTGCTGGTTGCTGGATTATAAAGACAAACTGTCCACTGTCCACACAGAGCTTACATTCTTGTGTATGCAAAGGCTATATAAATGTACAATTACAATGGAGTGTGGGCTTCCCTGGTGGCTCAGCTGAGAAAGAATCCGCCTGCAAATCGGGAGACCTGGGTTTGATCCCTGGGTTGGGAAGATCCCCTGGAGGAGAGCATGGCAACCCACTCCAGTATTCTTGCCTGGAGAATCCCCATGGACAGAGGAGCCTGGTGGGCTGCAGTCCACGGGGTCGCACAGAGTCGGACACGACTGAGCAAGTAAGCACGGCAACACAGCACAATGGAGTGTGACTGAGCACAACTTGAGGAAGCCAAGGGAGGCCACATGTGGGCTGAATCCTAAATAGAAATTCACTGACAAAGAGACATGCAGGCAGAGAGAACAAAACATTCACAGAATCGGAACCAGGGGGTGACAGAATACGGACTGCAAGTGACGAGGTGACGAGGTGAGGGAAAGGGTACTTTTCTCCCAGCTTTATTGAGACATAATCAGCATAGAGTATTTAAGGTACACAACATAATGATTATATATATATATATATATATATGATTGTCACAATAAGCAAAGGACATTTCAAATAAAGGCTTAATTATGTAGATTATCAAGGAAATCATATAAATATGAAGGATAGAAGATAAAACATCATCTTTCCACTTGTGAGCTGTACTCTCATTCTAAGTTACTTGAAGACTGTTACTCAACAAATGGTGCTGGAAAAACTAAATATCTACATGTCAAAGAATGAAGTTGGATCCTTAACCTTACACCATGCACAAAATTTAACTGAAAATGGATTAAAGACCCCAACGTAAGGCCTGAAAATATAAGGCTCTTTCTAGTCTACTACACTGCCTCCTACAAACAGCCAACAATGAACATGTAACCACGGAAAGATGGTTAATACTCCCTTTGCTGTCCCCAGCTTGGCAGAGTCATGGAGAGCCCTCCTCTGAGAAAATTTCTACTACGTTCAGGCAATACTTAGATCTTCCTGGGTCTTCTCTTCTCCACACAGATTTTGTACATCCCAACTCATACACTCTATTCTGTCTCCACCTCTTCCTGGCAGCCTCTATTTCAACACAGGTTGTTTATAGCTGGCAACGCCCATCTTCAGGAATGCAATATCCCCAAACACTAAACTCTCTGCTTTTGCTAAATGCAGGCATAGTGATTTATTCAGACCTAAGGATGTCAATCTCTTGCTCAAAATATGACTCTCAGGATCAGGTCAAAACTTTCTTGATCAAACCTCACCTCTCGCCTCTTCTACCCTGTACATGCCAGCACACTCAACTACCTTCATTCCCCTTGAATCCACCAGAATTTCTTCCTCTCACCTCAGATTTTTATAACCAGCATTTCCCCTGCCTGGAATTTTCTTACCCGACTCACCTCCCTCCTATCCCTCCAAGTTTGGCTTAGGGTTCATCTAAGGAGTCTTCCCTAATTCTCTCCCATCCTAAACCCAGACCAAGCGCCCCTCCTTGAAGGAGTTCAGCCTACTGAACTTTCCCTCCCATAGCATTTACTACATTTTATTCTAATTGCTTCAATTTCCTACAAGATTCCATACACCATGAGTTAGTCTATCTTATTCACCACTGTAGCCTCAGCATTTAGCAAAGTTCCTGGCATATACAGACTCATGAGACTCAGGAGGATGAGATGGTTGGATGGCATCACTGACTCAGTGGACATGAGTTTGAGCAAACTCCGGGAGATACGTGACGGACAGGGAAGCCTGGTGTGCTGTAGCCCATGGGGTCACAAAGAGTCAGATACAACTGAACGACTGAACCACAACGGACTTAAGAAATCTTTCAGAATGAATGAATGAATGAGTTTTTCTACCATCTCTCTGGCTGTGCTCAATTGTACTGAGTCACAGCCAACTTTCGTTCAAGTACTTCTTGGTTAAACCATATTTTGCCCTGCTCTTTGCCCTGCCCCCAAATACAACACTTGCATCTGATGACCTAAGTGCAAGTACCATTTTGTCTCGTCAAGACCACTTCAGGCCCTGACTTTGTTACAGAACATGCCTGCTCTTGCCCCAGTTTCTGCCTGCCATGAATGTGATCAGCCTGTCATCAATGTTCTCCTTCAAGCCCCTGAACACATGGAGCCCTGCAGCCTGCCACAGCAGATAGCTATCCGGATTGACACATGCCTAGTCACTCTGTGTCTGGTCATTCAAGCCAGGTGCAAGACCACCTGACCACAATGTTACTGGCTAACGTTTCTCCAGCTGGCCTGCAAGAATATTGTACAAGATTCCAGTAAAATAGTCAGATGCTTTACTGAATTTCAGTAACACCACAACCAGAGTACTCTAGCTAGTCACACTACCCAAAAAGGAAATGAGGTTATCCTGCCCTGCCTGGTTTTGAGTGAGCCCATGCCGGCTCCTGGGGGTTACCACTTCCTTTGTCCAGGTTTACAAGCCCTGCAGCTGCTCCTGAGACTTGTGAATCAAGACTGCTCTATCCCAAAGCTCAAGAGAGAAGTTTCTGAATGCCTGAGTTGCTGAAGGAAGCTTCATGAAAGTAGGTGAGTTTAAAGAAAGATTTTAATGTAGAGGACCACCAAAGCTTGGTTTAGCACAGTGGGAGAGCGGTCAAGCCTAAGTGTGACTCACAGAGACAGCAAGGCTGGATATGAGTAGCAGCGACAGAGGCCAGAAGGCCTGGCCCAAGTATAACCTGGGACAAGCAGAGTCTAAGAAAAAAGCAGGTTCTTCCTGCTGGGCTGCTTCCTGGATCAGAACGGTCAACCACAGTTGGGCTTCTGCCAGAATTTTTGTTTGAAGATCATAGAACACACACACCAGACCCAGCAGGGCCAGATAGTAAGCTCCCCATATAAGAGAGTGATCAGAATGGTTAGTCTGGTTTCTCCAAAGGACCAGCTAATGATAGATCCTCCACTAGGATCACATGCAATGGACGACTATGTTGTAAAGGACCAGTGTGCAACATCTTCCCATTTCTCTTCCAGAAAAAATGCAGAGGTAATTAGGTACTCATAGCCAGTGTAGCAAATCAGTTAAATTAAACCTGTATTTCATCTAACTCATATAGGATATGAATAACATAACTAACTTTTCTAATTTCATACTCTGGTACTCCCAAGTAAATAAAAGGGAAAAAAAGTAAAGTTTCCCCCCTACAAATAGAATCTGTCACATCCTGGGATGTGCACTTTTCAGCTCATGCATCCTAAATGCATGTGGAGATATTATATGCACTTTCTATTTAGCAATTTAATTATATCTTTGCATTCAAAGAGTGGCAATGGTTTGCAGTAATAATCAGGTGAAAGCATTCTAACATTAATATGCTGGAATCCGATGTGTTAATTTGATGCAACTTTGCCTTGACAATATGTGATTAATTTGTTCTCAGGCTAGCCCTGCTCCCAGCTCTGACAGTTTAAAATGCTGGGTTTCTTTATCCATATCGCTATTTGACACGCCTTAGCCCACTGCTTTGCTAAGACCACTGTTAATTTGTAATGAACTTGCTTTTCAGGGGGGCTCCTTCATTTTTAATTCTGTCAGCGTCACCTCCTTGAGGAAAATTACAAGTTTCCGTAGGTGTGATTACTGCCAAGTGCTGCTGATAAGAGGTTTGAGAAAACAGGGCTTTATAAAGAAGTCTGTATTTAATCTGCTGAAACAGATTTATTGCCTCCAGACAGATAAATATAATGCAAAGTTCTCTTATTTAAAAGTCATTCCCAAGTTCTCCCTCACCACCACCTCCTCCTAAAGAAAAACACAGTTGCATTTCCAAGATTCAATAATGAGTCACTCAGGGAAAAGAAGTGAAGGTATAATAAATTTAACAATAATGGTGATTCTTGTCACCAAATTAGACATATAGGGGAGTCTTATAAAACGTATGAATATACTTTTCACAAGGTGGGAAAGAGGGAAAAAATCTCACTGAAATAACTATGGTTTTACTTCCTTTCTAACTAGCAAATGAACATTACACAGCCTCATGAGTCCATTTTCTGTGGGCAAAGTGAGTACTGGGGAAGCTAGGCATGGCTAAATTTCTCCTTGGATTATAATCCTGATAATGCTTGACGAAGGGTTACAGCAGATAGAAAGTCAAAGGTGCAAAATATAACGGTTAATATAATACCTTATTAGAGAGCTGTCCAAGTGGCTCAGTGGTAAAAGAATCCACCTGCCAATGCAGGAGACACAGGTTCAATCCCTGATCCAGGAAGATCCCACATGCTGCGGAGCAGCTAAGCCCATGCGCCACAGCTATTGAGCCTGTGATTCAGAACCCGGGAGCCACAACCACTGAGGCCCACGCGCCCTAGAGCCGGTGCGCCACAGCAAGGGCAGCGGTGGCAACGAGAAGCCTGCACTGCAATGAGAGAGTATCCCCACTCGCTGCAACTGCAGAAAAGCCCGCACAGCGACAAAGACCCAGCACAGCCAAAAGTAAAGAATAAAATAAAATTATTTTTAAAAATAATAAGAGTAAGAGCAGGCTACCGCTACATCACTTTCACAGGTATTCTCCATTTAACTTTAAAAATAACTACTACTCAGTAGGTCTAATCATCCTTATTTCTTTCACATGAAGAGACTGAGGCCCAAAGCGTTCAAGAGGACTTACCGGCAAGAAAAGGGCAGAGCTTCAGGATGGGAACACACATCCCGTGACGGCCAGTACTCTGATTTTCCTGTCGCCATCTAAGGATGGAAAAGCCATGCCCTCTCTATAACCAGTCCACGGATAAAGCTAACCAGTCCAGCAGGGTTCATTCTCTTTAGCTCCAATCCTTAGTCTTTTTCTATTTAATCAGAAGCACACCATTCTTCAGCAATTCCAGCCTTCCCACCAGGAAGCCTACTATCTCCACAGGGCTAGGCAGACATCAGTCAGTTCAGTTCAGTTCAGTCGCTCAGTCGTGTCTGATTCTTTGCGACCCCATTAATCGCAGCACGCCAGGCCTCCCTGTCCATCACCAACTCCCGGAGTTCACGCAAACTCATGTCCATCAAGTCAGTGATGCCATCCAGCCATCTCATCCTCTGTCGTCTCTTTCTCCTCCTGCCGCCAATCCCGTCCAGCATCATTGTCTTTTCCAGTGAGTCAACTCTTCACATGAGGTGGCCAAAGTATTGGAGTTTCAGCTTCAACATCAGTCCTTCCAATGAACACCCAGGACTGATCTCCCTTAGGATGGACTGGTTGGATCTCCTTGAAGTCCAAGGGACTCTCAAGAGTCTTCTCCAACACCACAGTTCAAAAGCATCAATTCTTTGGCGCTCAGCTTTCTTCACAGTCCAACTCTCACATCCATACATGACCACAGGAAAAACCATAGACTTGACTAGATGGACTAGCAAAGTAATGTCTCTGCTTTTGAATATGCTGTCTAGGTTGGTCATAACTTTCCTTCCAAGGAGTAAGCGTCTTTTAATTTCATGGCTGCAGTCACCATCTGCAGTAATTTTGGAGCCCAAAAATATAGTCTGACACTTTTTCCACTGTTTCCCCATCTATTTCCCATGAAGTGATGGGACCAGATGCCATGATCTTCGTTTTCTGAATGTTGAGCTTTAAGCCAACTTTTTCGCTCTCCTCTTTCACTTTCATCAAGAGGCTTTTGAGTTCCTCTTCATTTTCTGCCATTAGGGTGGTGTCATCCGTGTATCTGAGGTTATTGATATTTCTCCCAGCAATCTTGATTCCAGCTATGCTTCTTCCAGCCCAGTGTTTCTCATGATACATTCTGCATATAAGTTAAACAAGCAGGGTGACAATATACAGCCTTGACATACTCCTTTTCCTATTTGGAACCAGTCTGTTGTTCCATGTCCAGTTCTACTTGTTGCTTCCTGACCTGCATACAGATTTCTCAAGAGGCAGGGCAGGTGGTCTGGTATTCCCATCTCTTGAAGAATTTTTCACAGTTTATTGTGATCCACACAGTCAAAGGCTTTGGCATAGTTAATAAAGCAGAAATAGATGTTTTTCTGGAACTCTCTTGCTTTTTCCAGGATCCAGCGGATGTTGGCAATTTGATCTCTGGTTCCTCTGCCTTTTCTAAAACCAGCTTGAACATCTGGAAGATCATGTATTGCTGAAGTCTGGCTTGGAGAATTTTGAGCATTACTTTACTAGCGTGTGAGATGAGTGCAATCATGCGGTAGTTTGAGCATTCTGTGGCATTGCCTTTCTTTGGGATTGGAATGAAAACTGACCTTTTCCAGTCCTGTGGCCACTGCTGAGTTTTCCAAAGTTGCTGGCATATTGAGTGCAGTACTTTCACAGCATCATCTTTTAGGATTTGAAATAGCTCCACTGGAATTCCATCACCTCCACTAGCTTTGTTTGTAGTGATGCTTTCTAAGGCCCACTTGACTTCACACTGCAGGATGTCTGGCTCTAGGTGAGTGATCATACCATCGTGATTATCTGGGTCATGATCTTTTTTGTAGAGTTCTTCTGTGTATTCTTGCCACCTCTTAATAGCTTCTGCCTCTGTTAGGTCCAGACCATTTCTGTCCTTTATCGAGCCCATCTTTGCATGAAATGTTCCCTTGGTATCTCTAATTTTCTTGACGAGATCTCTAGTCTTTCCCATTCTGTTGTTTTCCTCTATTTCTTTGCATTGATCGCTGAGGAAGGCTTTCTTATCTCTCCTTGCTATTCTTTGGAACTCTGCAGTCAGATGCTTATATCTTTCCTTTTCTCTTCTCTTCTTTTCACAGCTATCTGTAAGGCCTCCCCAGACAGCCATTTTGCTCTTTCCATTTCTTTTCCATGGGGATGGTCTTGATCCCTGTCTCCTATACAATGTGAGGACATCAAGTCCTACTAATCCCACCCTCAGCTTTATCAGGTGTCTTCGAATGTCTATTTACATGAACAGCCAGAGGCTTAGTACAGCCCCAGTCACCTCACGCACCAGTAGTGGCACACACCTCTTCTCAGATGATTAGGGAAGTTTCTCAAATCTTCACAAAGTTTAAAATCCCTAGATATGGACTACCACTGGATTCCCCCCCCTTTCCAAACTATCTTTTTCGCTGTATGTTCCACAGCTACTAGTAGCTCAATAAAAAGAGAGAGAGAGAAGAAGAAAAAGAAGAGAAACGGGAAGGGAAAGAGGGAAGAAAAAGACAACTACGTTCCACTATATGTTCAGGTCAAAATGACTCCTATCACTTATTCCATCTTCACCAAGAACACTGTTCTCCTCCCTGATAAGACTCCCTAACTTTGTCTTCTCCACAAGACTGTTCATGAACCAACTTCTAAGAAAGAGGTATGTAAATTGTGCTGTATCTGCTAAAGGAATGCAAGTTAGTCACTGAAAAGGAGTATTATATAGAAAAAGAAAAATTTAAAGATTACAAAGGTAGGTATACAAAAGCAGAATACAAAATTACACCTAACCTAAAACAATGTTGTTGTTTAGTCACTAAATTGTGTCTAGTTGTGACCCCATGGACTGTAGCCCACCAGGCTCCTCTGTCCATTGGATTTCACAGGCAAGAATACTGGAGTGGGTTGCCATTTCCTTCTCCAGGAGATCTTCCTGATCCAGGGATCAAACCTGGATTCTTTACTGTTGAGCCACCAGGGAAGCCCAAAACTAACAATAAATTACACTAAATGATGTTAAGATGATTTAGCATTCACTGCTCAAAAAAAGATACATGAAACTTGCATTTTTTAAGTTGTCTTTAATCTAGAACTTTAATGCTCCTTATTGTGGCTTGTGTACCTACTAGTCTACATTCAAGTTCCTTCAAAGCAGGGGTAGGAATTCATTCATATATGTATTCAGAGGGCCTAGAAAGTAGAGGCTCAGTAAGTTTTCACTAAATTAAATGAAATAACAATTGCTAGGGGGCACGTCTGCACCTGCTTAAACGTGGCCCACCTTGAGCAGCTCAGCTCAGCCTGGCACAACCTCTGAGTACTAGTTGTGGCTGGTATTGTGGGAACAGCTGCTGCTCTGAGACGCCTTCCCCTAAAGGACAGATAGCTCCAGGGCAGAGACTACATCCCTTATTCCGAAGTCTTCCTCCTCTCCCGTTTTGTGTCAGGACCTCTGGGCAACTCTTTCCAAACAGCAGAGAAGAGACAAGCTGTGAGATGAACACAACTGTGAGTCAAGCAAAGGCAGACAACACCTCTCCAGTGACAGGTATCATGAATAGAAGAGAAAAAGGTATCTTGAAAGAGACGTGCAAATGGGGACAAAAATAAAAGACAAAAAAAGAAAAAAACAAAACTCAACACTTAGACACTAAGGGAAGTACTCGTTTGAGGAAAATACATAAGAAAAAAATGTCACTGTATATGATATTATACACATATGATTTGATTAGAAAAGTCACAAATCAGTCTCTTGAGTATTTATAATGTAAATGATACAAAAGTTTAGAGGGAATGGGAAGATAAAAAGTGGTTCAAGTATCAAAGTGCTAACTGGAGTGATCTTGGTTCTGTGTTCTGCAGAACATGAGGCAATGGACTAAGGGAGCCCAGGCTGAAGAAAGTACAGGAGCAAAGGTGTGAACAACTGCATAAAACTGTCAGGTAATCTGCAAAGTGGGGTTCTGCTGAGATAAACAGACTGACACAGGTTCAAGTGCTGCACAGGCTTTCCTAATTACTGGCTTTTCCATCATTCACTCACTCAGCTGCTAATTATTTTGCATCCATGTAGAAATTTCTTTGTAGGAATTTCTCCTCTCTGCCTCTTGGTTTCCTCATCTAGAGAACAAGCATAAAAGTCTCTTATCTTTCTGGACTATCCTGGGGCTAAAATGAGAAGTGATGTATTAACTAAAATCACATACCTGCAACAGGAAGGTAGGTGATGGTTAAATAAAGATCAAACTATACTGAAGAGGAAGAATTAAGCTGGAAAGCATGCGGGGAGCAAGGTGCCACTGCTCATGGGCTGTCAGGTGAGTTCGTTCTGCTCCCTCACGAGGGCAGTGGGGGCACTTAATCTGGCCACTGCTGTACACGACACACGGAAGGAGAGGGGACAAGGGCAGGGAGACCAGCCCGGAAGCTGCTGCTGTAACATAAATGGGATGTGAGAAGGTCCTGGAACAAAGGAGTGACTGGTGAATACGAGAAGTGTCAAATCTGACAGACACTGAGAAGGAATCGCTGGCTGACCTTAGGGACAAACTGTGAGGAGAGAGTGGTGAAAAAGAATACTCCCATCAATTTACATCTTTAAATGGCTTCAGTCTCATTTTGGAAATAATCTTTCTTTGAAAATCATCACCTGGACGTTACTGATTTCAGAGACAGACCCTTTGTTTTGCACACAAAATAGTTTAGTATTTTTCTGCCTTTTCTATAAGCAACATTGTTTCTCTGAGTCAAGTCTAAACCCTTAGCAGTCTGTACAAATTACCTTGATTCTTCCAGATTAAACTGCAGTCAGCTTACTCTCACTCACGTCCCTCAATCATTTGGGCCTGAGGAAACACAGCCCCCACCCTTCAAAACCCAAGCACATAAAACACTGTGTCTTCAGCAGAACAGCGGCACTCTGTCCCTAAGCACCTCACTGTCTCCTAAATGGCTTCAGCTACAAAAGAGTCCACTGGCAAAAAGGCTTTACGAAACCTCAGAGCACAAGGAATGATCACCACCTTTGCAGCCAACCCCTTGGGGAAAACAAGGAGCCACTTAAAACCTGGCTGAGGATTAACCTCACAATAACAAGTAGAAGACCTTTGGGAGCCCTTCACAATTCATGCAAGTATAACACAGAGATCAGGAACGAGGTCCAGGGTACCTGGGCTCAAATATTTCACTTCTCTGAGCCTTAGTCTTCTCACCTCTCAAACTGGGGATTCTCATAATACCTCTTCACAGGGCTGCTGTGAGAAGTAAATTAATCATTACATGCAAAGCACTCAGAACTGTGACTGGCACATAGTAAGTTCTTAAAACAGACAAGCTACTATTATTAACGTTATTATCATTAGAGCTATTTGAATGACCAAATATAACCAACCAGGATGCAGATTTATCTTCCCCTTCTCTATATGTATTGAGCAGTGTGTTGGGTGCTCTGTAACAGAGAAGCAGGAGAAAGATACACAGAAGGAGAAAGATCTGTACACTGAAGAATCATAAACAAAGTGCTGTGGAAGCAGACAACAGGATGCCGTTGTCAGGGAAGTCGAGGAAACATTACAGAAGAGTTTGCTCTTGAGAAGGACAAGTAGGGGATTTTTCCCTACTTTCTACTTGAGAAAGAATTTTACGTGGCAGCAGATAATGTGGTTCCTGGTACGTCAGACCTGAGTCAGCATTTCTAGGTTTCTAGGAAGGGGACACAGCTACCTAAAAAGACAGGATGAAGCAGGCAGTAAGAGGCCTATCTTCCCTCCAGGGGAATGCATGCTTGCACAATGGCAAGTGTGTGGGCAGTCACTGGAAAACTAAGCCACAGACTGCAGACAGAACCGCCTCACCTTTTAAGCCTGGGTTTAAGATTCCAATAACTTCTCCCCCAAGAGTTTAGTCTACACCTGGATCCTTCAAATATACGCTCGCCCTTCAGTCTCCATGAGGGATTGATTCTTGGACCACCACCCGCCGCCCAGACACCAAAATTCACAGGTGTTCAAGTCTCCTGTACAAAACGGCCAAGAACAGTTGGCCCTCCGTATCTGCAGGTTCCACATCTGTGGACATGGAGGGTCAACCACGCTTCCAAATCCTCTGGTCCTTGGATCATCATGGTCTGTTCACCTCATGAGACTCTGAGCTGGTTCTCTGAGGGCAGGGACTATCATTCTATCAATGCCCCCCAGGGACCTCTTACTCTGCCGACATGAAGATAAACATTCAGCAAGTTCCTGATGAATCATCTGCCTTGCCTACAGTATTCTCAGAAAAAGAACCTAAATACTTAAGGGTCTACAAATGTTTCTAAACATCTCACACTGACCATTAAATTATCTAAATCTAATGATGGGTCTGACCTTGGTCACCCTCCTCATTTTACTGATTGGTTAACTCAGCCCAAAACTGTGAGATAATGCATTCAAAGTCACACAGAAAGCTAGTGACATAGTAACTAATAGAATTCAGGTCTCATGAATCAAGGACTCCTCCAGGACCAAGATGGAAAAAGCTGATACAATTTTTTTTTACGCTAAATGTTAGGAAAACTAGAGCTTCTTATCTCCTACTAACACATAATATATTTGACAAGCAAATAAAATACATTTGGAAAATATTTCTTGTAATATATGTGGTTCTTCTTAAACAGATAGTATAAACTCCAAAGTCAGATAAACTGCTTTAAAAGCTGGTCCTACCATATATCAGGGTGTGATCTTGAGCAAATTGCTTAATCTCTTCTGGACTCCATATGAACATGGGACTAACACCGTCTATGTCCTGGAAATACTGTGTAGATTAGAAATTATATTCTTAAAGTTCCTAGCATGCTGCCTGGTATACAGCAAGTACTCAGTCAACAGGAGACAATACTATTACTCTTCGCTGTTCCTGTGGTCAGAGGTCTAATTTCATTCTTATCTTTTCCTTTCCCTAGACCCTGTACTATGCTCTCTACATAACAGCTACTCAAAATTTTCTCAATCTATGATTAAAAAGAAAAAAAATCAAACAAGTAGCTAGTAGCTTTTCTTAATCCAGAAACAGGTCCT
>SJYQ01003314.1:186967-267598 GCA_006410935.1 Redunca redunca
ACAGTGGAAACAGTGTCAGACTTTATATTTTTGGGCTCCAAAATCACTGCAGATGATGACTGCAGCCATGAAATTAAAAGACGCTTACTCCTTGGAAGAAAAGTTATGACCAACCTAGATAGCATATTCAAAAGCAGAGACATTACTTTGCCGACTAAGGTCCGTCTAGTCAAGGCTATGGTTTTTCCTGTGGTCATGTATGGATGTGAGAGTTGAACTGTGAAGAAGGCTGAGCACCAAAGAATTGATGCTTTTGAACTGTGGTGTTGGAGAAGACTCTTGAGGGTCCCTTGGACTGCAAGGAGATCCAACCAGTCCACTCTGAATGAGATCAGCCCTGGGATTTCTTTGGAAGGAATGATGCTAAAGCTGAAACTCCAGTACTTTGGCCACCTCATGTGAAGAGCTGACTCATTGGAAAAGACTCTGATGCTGGGAGGGATTGGGGGCAGGAGGAGAAGGGGACGACAGAGGATGAGATGGCTGGATGGCATCACCGACTCGATGGACGTGAGTCTGAGTGAACTCTGGGAGTTGGTGACGGACAGGGAGGCCTGGCGTGCTGCGATCCATGGGGTCACAAAGAGTCGGACACGACTGAGCGACGGAACTGAACTGATAGCACCTATCACATTTAATACCCTGCAGTTCATGGTCTGTTCCTCTGCTCAACTGTATGCACCTGAAGTCACGGACCACTGCCACAATCCCCAGCTCAGGGCACAATCCTGACTGTCAAACGTGCTTCCTCACATGTTGGCTACATGGGCACTCTTATCTTCAAATTCCTCTATGGTGGTTAGCCCTGTCTTATCAGTGCCTAGCACACAGCCAGTATGTAATAAACATTTGAAATGAAGCAGTACAATGTGAATGCTTAGTAAATAATTTGTTGGATGGGTAGATGAATGGATGGATGGATGAATGAATCCACTCTGCTTACCAGGAAGATCAGTGGAAAGAAGTGGAAAGTGTCCCACAGCATTTGTGGGACACACACTGGATTTGTGACTTCCCTGGTGTTTCAGCTGGTAAAGAATTCGCCTGCAATGCGGGAGACCTGGGTTTGATCTCTGGGTTGGGAAGATCCCCTGGAGAAGGGAATGGCTACCCTCTCCAGTATTATGCCTGGAGAATTCCACGGACTGTATAGTCTATAGAGTCGCAAAGAGTCGGACACGACTGAGCGACTTTCACTTTCACTAGATTTGATGTGTAAAGCAATTCCCTCCTTCCTCAGCTCCAATATCTCATTTCTTTATTACATGTGAGAGAATCGAGGCTTATAAAATGCAGTAACTCACCAGACACAACTGGTAAGAGCTAAACCAGTGTTATCAGATTCTAAGTCTACTAGTAAAGGGAAAATTATTTTGTTTTTAAATTTTGAAAATTTTCAGATATTAACAATACTGTATTTCCTCCACAAAGATGACTGTAAAAGAGTCTAAGAAAGAAAGTTGTGGTACTGAAATACCAGTCCTGCCATATACTAGTGGGGTCTCCTTGAGCAAGTCACTTTCCCTTTCTGAGCCTCAGTTTATTCATTTCTAAAATGGAGATAAAACTACCTCTACCATAATTTTGCTATGATCAACTAAAAGAGGAAAGTAGCAACATGTATGTAGATGATCAACTATTCAAGAGTTCAAGTTTTCCCATTTATAACCTTCTACATGTCACTGATGTCAATCACCTCCAATCACAAAACTATGGAACCTTAAAGCCAAAAGAAATCCAGCGATCATCTAAACCAAGTTCCTCATTCTAAACATGCAGACACTGAGGCTTTGTTAGAGATCGGAGGTGGCCTGTCACAGACTCCATAGCCTGTGCTAAAACAGGCCGGGGCTAAAATATCTTCTGTGTCTGTGTTGTTTCCACCACATGGTCTCAGGAAACCTGAGAACCTGGAACTCAGGTTTCTATTTTATAAGTATGAATGCCATTAAGAATGAAAATAAAAATCTTTAAGAATTAGAACACCTAGATTCCATGCCCAAGTGGGTGACCCTAGGCTGTCACTTAACATTTATGGATAGTTGTCTTCCAGATAATAAAAATCAAGGCCTAACACTTGGAGCGACAAGAAACTCTCTACACTGCAAATTATGCAGAGCAAGTTGCCCGAAATAAGAGAGCTCAGTATAAAACCCCACCGTCTGCAGTCCCACCACACCTATAAAACAGATTGTCTCCCATGCTTTCACCGGGATCTCAGTGTTTGCTATTCATTCCAACCAGATTTCATCTGCTAATCTGGTATTTAATTAGCCAGGAAGAGGGTTGGACCACAACAGCAATCTTATTATAGCAAAAATATGTCCATGTTTTACCTCTTACTCCCCTAATCTCCAAGAATTACAATCAATATATTTTCTTAAAGGACACCTGACATCTGCCTCATTTAAAATTACTATCTCATTTTCTCCTCTGAAGGGCCTGACGAGCTGGATTAGGCATCTGAAAGTACAGCCCTGTCTCAGAGAAGGTGACTGACTTCTAGGGCAAATTCTCAGCCAAAGTACCAAAGCTGGCTGTGAAGTGGAAACAGAGAAGAGGCTCCTGGGTCCTAGCTCATGCTAATCCCAGACCCTGTCTCGGATGCCTCCAATATAAGCCTAACAAGCAGGATATACCCTATCCCCTCCAAAAAAGAATATGTGTAGTGTCTTTAAGGGCATGGTAACAGGCTGTGACGGGTTGTTAAACCAGCTCACGACGGTAACTTCTGCAGCATCCGCAGCCCTCTTTCACTGCTTCCTAATTCAGAGATGTATCTATTCAGTTCCTCAAGCCAGAATCTGATCAAGAAATCATCCTTGAAACTCCTTTCTCCTACGTTCCCTGACATACAGTCAATCCATCATCAAGTCCTATCACTTTTACCTACTAAGTACCTCTTGCAGTCATCCACTCCTCCATCACCAATAAGTAAGCCCAAGTTACCATCTCTTACCTGGACCACTGCCAAAAATGTCTTGATTTGTCTCTCAAGCCTCACAAACCCTTCTCCAGTGTGTTCTCTTCATCAGAGCTTCAGGGATCTTTTCAAAACACAGACCTTATGACTCTCCCTCCTCATTTAACTGGTTCAAGGCTTTCCTATATTCTCAGGTTGCAGAGGACACTCCTACAGCCATATGTGGAAGAAACAGCCCCTGTAGCTTCCCCCTGCACCACAATCTACCTCAGTCCTGGGCTCCAGCACACAGCCTTCTAGTTTCCCAAATCTTCAAGCCGCAACCCTCCACCCCCGCCACTTGCCTCAGATCCTCTGTAAGTCCTTTCTCCTCTCCCTTCACCTAGCTAGTTCTTACTCTGCCTTCAACTCTCAGGTTGAGTCACCTTCACAGAGATAACCATCCCTGATAGCCTAGACTAGGTCAGATGTCCCTATGAAAATCCTCCAAAAGCCTCCAGTATCTCTCCTGGAACTTGGTAATTAATTAGCAGAGAAGGCCAGAGAAGGCAATGGCACCCCACTCCAGTACTCTTGCCTGGAAAATCCCATGGATGGAGGGGCCTGGTAGGCTGCAGTCCAGGGGGTCGCTGAGAGTCAGGCACGACTGAGCAACTTCACTTTCACTTTTCACTTTCATGCATTGGAGAAGGCAATGGCAACCCACTCCAGTGTTCTTGCCTGGAGAATCCCAGGGATGGGGAAGCCTGGTGGGCTGCCGTCTATGGGGTCGCAAAGAGTTGGACATGACTGAAGTGACTTAGCAGCAGCAGCAGCAGACATTACTTTGTCAACAAAAGACTGTCTAGTCAAGGCTATGGTTTTTCCAGTGGTCATGTATGGATGTGACAGTTGGACCATAAAGAAAGCTGAGTGCAAAAGAATTGATGCTTTTGAACTGTGGAGTTGGAGAAAACTCTTGAGAGTCCCTTGGACTGCAAGGAGATCCAACCAGTCCATCCTAAAGGAAATCAATCCTGGGTGTTCACTGAAAGGACTGATGTTGAAGCTGAAACTACAATCCTTTGGCCACCTGATGTGAAGAGCTGACTCATTTGAAAAGACCCTGAAGCTGGAAAAGATTGAGGGCAGGAGGAGAAGGGGATGACAGAGGATGAGATGGTTGGATGGCATCAACAACTTAATGGACATGGGTTTGGGTGGACTCCAGGAGTTGGTGATGGACAAGGAGGCCTCGCATGTTGTGGTTCATGGGGTCACAAAGAGTCAGACACAACTGAGAGACTGAACTGAACTGATACTATGACTGTTGGACTTCCCTGGTGGCTCAGGGGTAAAGAATCCGCTCACCATTGTAGGAGACGCGTGTTCGATCCCTGGGTCGGGAAGATTCCCCTGGAGAAGGAAATGGCAACCCACTCCAGTATTCTTGCCTGGGAAATCCCATGAAGAGAGGAGCCTGGTGGGCTACATTCCATGGGGTCACAAAAGAGTCAGACACGATTTAGTGACTAACAATACTACGACTACAATTTTGCACTTAGCTTGGTGATTATTTATATAACATCTATCTTCCTGCCAAGAGAGGAAGCTTCATGAAGTCAGAAACCAGGTCTGTTTTGACTCACTACTGTATCCAGATTTTACTTAACATGCCTGGTATGTAGCAGACTCTCATTAAATAGGAAGTAAATAAATGGCAATGTGGTCAAAGGAAACCAATACATCTTCCAGCACTGACCACATACACTACGTACGCATTTATAATTCTCATTAAATCCTCACAACATTTTCTGATAAGTATCATGAATCTTACTTTATAGATAAAACAGGCTTAAAGAAGGTAAAGCAGTCTGCCCAGGATCTCACAGCAAGTAAATAGCCAGGTGAGAATTCTAACCCAAGCTTGACAAACATGCTCTTACCATTGCAAAATTCTGCCTTCCTTTGAAAAGTCTGAGTTGATGGTGAATTCCACCTCTGATGGGAATTTCTAGAAGATGGCTCTAAAATCAGAGGAAGCCTCCGGACTGGCGAGACACAGAACAAACTGCAGAAATGAGGCCGGGACAGAAAGCTCAGAGTGGAATAAGCTTCTTTTAAGAACTCAGCCCTGAGAATTTAACTGCAGAAGAGGATGCTGAAAACACTTTCTTTTGTTTTAAGATTCTTATTTAATTCATTGTGAACGCCACCCAAACAAAAATCTCAAAGCCTCCCCTGGAGATTTCCAGGAAAGGCTGAGCCACAGGAAGAGCACTGCATTCGGACAACTGTAGGGGGAAATAATTGCAGGAAAAAATATTTTTAAATTAATGAATTTGGTCCTTTTCTTGGTATACCACGGTGTGTGAATAAGTAGTAAATATCTAATAATATCTATTTCTTGTTTCAGAAATAGAACAGACTGATAAAAACTGGTCCATGAAAAGGAAGGCTAGCAAAATACAGCCACAGGGAGAAGTTGCCAAATGTTGGGGCTTTACTCTCCCTTATTTAAAAAGGTATGTTTCATGAAGCCAATGGGAGAGAGAGACAAATAGCTCCTAACTCAAACAACAGAGTTACCTCAGATTGTCTCTCTCTCTCTCTCTCGAGATTGCCTCTTCATAGGCACTAAGCCAAGTGAACCCCTGGAGCACTCTTATTGAAAGGAAGGAGGGAAATGAGACCGACAGAGCCAACTCCATTCTCAGCCACCTCCTCTGGTGGGGAGGACAGGGGTGGCTGGCTAACTTTAGTGGGGAGGGAGGTTGGTCAGAAGAAAGAAGCAAGGTCAAAGGGCAGAAGGCCCTTAGGCTCAAGGCCATGTCTTAGCTCAGGCAGCAATAAGCAAAAGCTGCTGTCCAGAAACATAATCAGCACTTGGAAGTCCAGGTTATAATTTTTTGGAAAGAGATCCTGAAGCTAAAGTAGCTTAACGTATAAGATGGGGCCGTTCCCAGGGTAACAGAGGAGGAGCATTTTCCTCGAAAAGGCAATTTGCCTTTCCAGGACGGCGATTCACTGGCCTTTTATAAGTCTGCAACAGTTTTCAGTCCCTTCGCACTTTCTGCAAAGTTTTAAATGACATTTCTGTGAAGAGAGCTACTTAATGCCAATGATTGTAGAAAACATTTGTTCATAATTATCCAGACATAGACTGGAACAATGCTGAAACAAGAGCAGCATGCAAAAATGTATTTAAGGACTATCATCCCAAAATGCTGCTAAAAGCTATTAACCAGTATGTGTTAATTGCCACAGCATTCATATTAATTTTCACTTCAGGCTCGACATTGTGGAATATTTCCCCTGATACATTTTAAACAAAGTTTAATTTAAGGAACTGCTTCTATCAACACTTATGAAAATTAACAGCCAAGCAATTAGCACTCATGAATTATCCCTTCCCCCATGCTCTCTGCAGCTTCCCTGTTAAAACAGTTTCTAACAGAGAAACGGTTACTTTCTAATAAGTTAACACAATCAAAGTCACAGTTGTTTATATGAACTAGAACTGGTTCTGCTTTTTAAAGTACCTGTCAAGGCAAACATCCTCGTCATACTCAGAGTATAATTTCGCTAAGTCAGATAAGTAAGATATTTAATGTTTTAGTAAACTGCCAAGCAATTACTGACATCACACTAACCTTCTCACCTGATGTTTAGAAAATAGCCATTGCAGAAAGGAAAAAAAAAAGAAAGAAAGTAATTACTTGCCTTAATCTTCCTATTTCAAGTTAAAGGTCAAAACCCCACTGGACTGATTCCCTGGACTTCTACAAGCAGACCACTGTCACCCAGTCTGCTGTGCATCTTGTTTACCCATGCTAAACTCCAGCTTTAAGAGCACTTTTCCTCTCACTCTATCCTGTCAACAATCTAATGAAGTATAAAGGAAAGAGAGCAGCACTGGCCCGCACCCTTTACTTTACAGAGAGAGAGAGGGGCAGAAGTGAGGTCTTTGCTGGGTACTTCCAGTGTGCTGTCTCAATCCTCCAGAGAAAAACACGCCACCACCATCTCATTCCACGTACGAGGGACTGCAGCTTCATGAGGTTAAGGAACCAGCCTGACGTCACACCATTACGTGATAGAGTCACGATTCAAACTCAAATCTTACTTCAAAACAGATCTGCTTCCCAGCTAAATTATACTGCCTCTTCCTGTGCTGGGTGTTTTATCCTATTTGATGGATTCATCACGATTGCGAGGAAGGAACTCAATTTCTTTTCCTACGTCTGAGGTTCAGTGAGATGAAAAACCTGACTACGATTACATAACTGATAATCAGTACCAGTTCTTTGTTAGTAACAGTATCGACAGGAGGTGCCTATCTGAACTTCTGGAGGTCTATTGATGATGATAATATTTGTAAACACAGTTTAAACAAAAGAGTGATGTCAATGTACTAGCTAAAGCTTCTCAACTAAGTGGTAAGGCACTGAATGAAAAGAGCGAGATACTTTTTAAAATAAGACTTCATTTTTTTAAAAGGTGGAAAGACAGGGCAGAAACCCACATATTTAGGAATACTGAAATCTGCCTGTCACACCTTCATTGCCTCAGAGCAACTCCAGGTCACACCCAACATTTCCCACATTCAGTGAGATCACAAGGACCAGCACAAAAATTTTCTTATTATCTCACCTCTAAAACAGAGGTTGGTTTTGTTCATTAATCAGAGGTCCTGTTTTTAACAAGTCCAAAGACTTGAGGCAGATGGCTGAGCCTGGTTTTGCCTTGTCCAGCTAAGCATTCCTTAAAACCACTTGCAATCTGTCTTGGTCTGTTTTCAAATGATCAGTAAACAGAGTTATTAATAACCTACGAATCTAAAACAGGTCATGGATAGCCCTGCCAATTTGCCAAGAAAGATAATACAAACACAGTAATGGTAGTGGTTTAGTTGCTAAGTCATGTCCGACTCTTTGCAACCCCATGGACTATAATCCACCACGCTTCTCTGTCCAGGCAACAGTACTGGAATGGGTTGCCATTTCCTTTTCCAGGGGATCTTCCCAACCCAAGGATTAAACCCGGGTCTCCTACAGTACAGGCAGATTCTTTACTGACTGAGCTACAAGGGAAGCCAAAAACAGTAATAAACCTGATCAAAAAACCCTTCAAAATTACCGTAAAGCCTATGCCTAAGTATGGCCTTCCCTCTCAACTGTATATCTTCAAGAAGTTATCAACCAACCACAATTTTTAAAAAGTAAAATTATTAACCAGTTACAGGAACCAGAAACTATTTGAAAGTATTCACTTTAATTCAGCACAGTAGCTAAGAGATGCTTACCCTTGGAATCACTAAAACCAACAACAATTCAGTTTGCAGTAACTTTTAAAGATGCTTGCTTAACTCTGATGTAACTGTAAGGCCATACCAAAAACAAAATCCTTTTTTTCAAATCCAACGCTAGTTTAATCATAAGGAGGATTTCACAGCAGTTAGTCTCTTGAGGAAATACATAATTAAGTAGTTTTTTAGCATATTTAATTAGACCCCAAACTCTTTCCTGTCCCTTTCTCTCCCCAATTATGTACCATTTGCCCAAGAGACCTAAGCAACTCAGTTAATTATGTAAATAAGGCAAGAGTTATTCCCAAGAAAAGCATTGTGAATATTTGTAAGGGGGGAAAAAACTGTACATATTTTAGTGGCTTTAACAAACCTTTGCAAAAAAAAAAAAAAGGAACTATCAAAATACATGAGAAACTCTTACATTTGAAGCAAAAACAGGGAGTGATGACAAGATGGTGAATCATTAAAACAGGACACTCATTTCACTTCTTAAATATGAGCTGAATAAAAATAAAATAATTTTAAGTTACAACAGTAACAAAAATTTAGTGCTGAACGTCAAATGATTTATGGGAAGAATCAATCTGGAAATTATTAAAGTCGACTCTCACAGAAAGGCTTTATTATCAAGGGGTTGACATGATCTTAACTCTAGAGGCAGCCATGGTGCTGTTATAACTACTACAATCCCATTATTATGCAATCACAAAATGCTAATTTCATCATTTTGAGGTGTTATTTGAATAGTCATTTTAATTTCTAGGTTACGAAAAGGCTTGACTCAAGTATAATTCTCTATTAATCATTGAGATGTCACTGAATATCATATTGATGCATTTCACAAAGATAAAAGAAAGACTAATTTAATATGTACAGTACAATATCCTTCAAATATTAGCCACTTTCATTACACATCTGCCAAATGCATCAATATTAAATAATAGATGAGAACAAGAGTTTAATTGTGTTTTAGCAATTGTAATATGTAGGATTATAAAAAAAATAGCATTGTATCACAAGAAAGACTTATCGATGTATAAATCTTTCTTAATCAATTGTACAATGGTGATTGGGCCACGCTCACATCCTTTGCTGATTACAAGTACATTTGCTATGACAAAAAACATCAAGAGTTGTAAGTGTAAACACACATCTAGCAAAAATAATTCCTTTGTGACTGAGGAAATGGTTTAGTTTTCAATTCCTTCCTGGCACTTCAGAAATTAGGTATATATAACACACAGAGTTCACAACCTTCAAACAAGTCCAAGTGTAAGTGATTTATAGGAGAATCTAATAGCATAATCAAAATTCTAGAATACTGTATTTTAAAAGATCTGTGCTATTTTGTTGGCAAAGCATTATCACATATTAATTACTCCAGAATTCATTACATCCTCAAACAATGAGATGATAGGAAACAAATAAATTCCAGCCATGTAATCTAATCCCAATAATAACGTCTCACATTTCCAAATGAGTCAACTGCAGTATTTTCCGAAAAAAAGTCCCCGTAAGCCCCACTCTCTTGTTTCCAGAGGCCGACATCCCCGTTCCCTAGGGGCCCCTTCTCTTGGCTGTACTCCACAAGCAGCAGCAGGAGACGGGGCAGGGGCAGATCGAAGAGAAGCTCTTCACAGGGTACAGTCTCCAATTCACTAAAAGTGCTTTCTGATGTTTTGGGGGGAAAATTCCTGAGCAAATTAGGATTTTATGTTACTTATGCATTTTGTTTCTAGTTTCTGTTCTTCTCTGCCAGCATCAATAACCTCATGTGCCATATATGCTTACTTAAGGAAACGACAACCCACTACAGTATTCTTGCTTGGGAAATCCCATCGGCAGAGGAGCCTGGGGGGCCACAGTCCATAGGGTGGCAAAGGGTTGGACATGACTTAGATACTAAACAAAAAAACCAGTGAAAACATGCTGAATTGTATGAGATGAAAGTGTTTCAAAATAAAGAATATCACCATGCTCAAAGATGACAACTGATAGAACCAGCATATAACCAGGACTTGCGTATGAAAAGTGCAAACATAAGCAAAGAGTTCTATGTTTATTAATTGCAACTGTGCTGAAATAAGACAAATTGTACACAATCCCTCCAGGCAACAAGCTATCACTCAGCACCGCCAGGCCACTGACAGACAGCAAACATAATGGCAATAAATAAAAAAATTGACTGCTGCAGTTCTGAAAGAAGCCCCGCTCAGTTTGGTACAGACACACAGAATGTGGGAATGCAGGCGAGTGGGTGCTCATGTAGAGCTATACTCCACTTAAAATAGTGGTCCTTTTTCTAAAAGGAAAATAAACACACTTTAATTTTACAGACTGTAAATTGTCAGGACAGGAAAAAATTAAGTCATCCTGTACAGCAAGTGTCAAATGAGATTCAATAAAACACTGAAATGCAAAGCAGCGTTTCAGAATCCTGAGGAGCAGCTCTAACGCCCACAATGTGTGGAGTTATAATCAAGACTCATACAAGACAATGCAAACTGCCTCCCAGAATCATTGTCAAGGCTTTCCCCACAGTTAGACCTTAATTAATCACAACCCAACTAACCCAAACCTGAGGACTTAAAACAGGAACACACACATTCCTATCTTGGGACTGTTTCTGTTTTCATCCTCCCAAACATATTACTGTGGCAACAACAGTAAGCCCAAATCCAGACCTTTTCACATCCTCAGTCTTTGAAAATGTGAGAGACATCCTTTGTTTATTCTGACTCCCTTTTGAAACCTACTTAAATTTAAATCTGATAAAAATAAGAATGACAATACCAACAGTAACTCCATTCAGTCGAGGTGTTACCTGAAGGGATGCATTCCAGTTTACTTACCTTGCCATCAAATTTGGAGTACTCGTTAAAGGGATTATTCAGCTGCAGGGGGCACTGCTCCAGGCGTACAGATAATATCGACTGCTTCCCAGAATTTGGAGGTTTCTCTTTGAGCGACTTTTTTTCAAACAGTGACTTTAACTCCTGGGCTGTGATACAAGAGGAAGATAAAAACATCTCTGTGATTACAACAGAGAGAGAGGGCCTGTGTCCACCTTCCCTAGTCTTCCTTGGAACCTTAGGGACATGTTCAGGTGTGATATGTGCAACAGGCCTAACATATACAGTTACATCTGTGCACTAAACGAGCAGAGCACTGAAATATACATGTAGGTCATGTTCGTCAATTTAGAAAGAGGAGGGTTTAAGGAAAGGGGCAGAGGTCAGATAAATCAACAAAAGGGCTATTCTATAAGAAGAGCATTTCACAGCTGCGAGATCTGAGCTTTGGCCTGGCTTTGCCACTAAAAGATGTGTGATTCTAGACTATTCACTAAACCTCTCTGGATTTGTCAAACCAGGTAATCCTGAAGAACTCTCCTCCCTCTAATTTTGAAGCTGGTTTTTCAAGGTCACAGTTCACAACTTAACCTTCTCACGGTTCCCAATGTGTACCTAGCACATAATCTGGATGACAAAAATGAAGAAGTGGAAAAGGAAAAGGAGGAAGAGTATTTATAATAACAGTACTTAACATACACTGAGGAAGCCAATGTGTCTCATCTAAACCTCATAACAAACTTATGAGGTAGACACTAGCATTATCTCCATTGTGTCAGTGTGGAAACTGAAGCATAGAATAGTTTGATTAGCCCCTGGTCACACAGCCTGTAAGGAGCAGGGCTAAGATTTGCACCCCACCAAGGCTCTTAGCCATTAGGCACTAATGAACACAGTAGACCTTCAATAAATTTCATTGCATGAATCAATGAATAAAATAATGATTGAAGGAATTCAGATTAAGTTATTAAATCAAAATCTAAAGCACTTACTCATTAGTGAACCAAGACAAGTTAGTTCCATACCCTCTCAAAGATCATTTAATTCTCTGTATTAATCTGAATGTCATTTAAGGTGATAGCTGGATGATAAGTACATGGTGGTTCATTGTACTTTTTATTTTTGCGGTTAGAAAATTTCCACACTTAAAGTTTCAAATGAATCAATCTTAAAATGTGCAGTAACTAAGTTCAATAGATTCCATTCTTGAGCACAACCAACCTGAACTGAGATCAAACATAATTCTGAAATAGCCACATAGAACTTTTTAAAGAGGTAACAAGTTATTTTCAACAAATTAGTGGGACAACTTTATCAGATGAGTCCCTATAGATTTATATGGCAAACAAGGAGAAAAGGACCTGTTGCTATGAATGTATAATTAACAGGTATTAATCTCTTGATTACATGTACTTACAAATTCAGAATGTGGATTAGATAGCAAAGTGACGTCCTTTTTGTGTGTGAATAAATAGTATGCTAGCTTCTTGGGCCCAGAAAATTATTTTATTTATTTTGTAGCATACATTTCTGAAAACCTCATGCATTCAGTGACCTGAATCAACAAGAAGGCTACTATGATTATGATACGCATGCATACAATCTGATATGTCCAGAGAGTGAACCTCCAAATCTAGCCTCCCCGGAAAGCAGAACAATGGAAAGGGAAAGGGAGAAGGCAGATGGACCTCTCAAAGGCCAGGGCAGAACGGACGAGGAATGTATGTAACTAAACACAGAACTGTACAAGGATAACACCTGCATGATACAGTCCCAAGACTGCATCATCCAGATCAACTACTTGTAATTATGATTACCAAACTAGGACTCACTGAGCACCGTGCTGACTCAACACTGAGTGTGGGAATTACTGTGTGCATGTGCGCAGTCTGTGGTAAGGAGTTAGCTGGTGGTGGTGGTTTAGTCACTAAGCTGTGTCCAACTCTTTTGTGACCCCATGGACTGTAACCCACTGTGTTCCTCCATCCACTGGGTTTTCCAGGCAAGAATACTGAAGTGGATTTCCATTTCCTTCTCCAGAAATGCCACCTTTTAAAAAAGAATTAGATCTTTTTCCCCATGATGTAGGAAGCAAAGGAGGCAGGGGGAAAGTGTCATAGGTTGAGGAGAGAAGTTCAAGTGTGAATTAGTCAGAGAATGGAAGAGTTAATACATTATCACTTCACACTTAACCCTACTGATAACAGTACAGTGACTTTGATAAGTCACAGCTCCTTTCTTCTGGAGCTATTGGTTACTTATCTCTTAGGATCATTGTGGGGACAAGATAAGAAGTCACCTGGCATTGTTCCAAGTACCCAGTAGGTTTTTTGTTTTTGCTTTTTCCAATACTTTGTCCACCTGATGCTAAGACTTTGATGCTGGGAAAGATTGAGGGTAGAAGAAGAGGGCGACAGAGGATGAGATGGTTGGATGGCTTCACCAACTCAATGGATATGAGTTTGAGCAAACTACGGGAGACAGTAAAGGACAGGGAAGCCTGGCGTGATGCGGTTCATGGGGTTGCAAAGAGTCAGACATGACTTAGTGACTGAACAAGAAGAAGAAATAGGTGTTTGATAAAGGATCATTCCTTTCCAAAGTGCAGCAATAAACTTGTTGACTGATTACAGGTAGAACAGCACTTCCAATATTTAAAATACCACTTTAGTAGCAATCTAAAATGTTCTTAAATGTGCATTTTAATCTGCTATTGATGTATAATTAATAGATATTAATCTATTAATCTGTTGATTAATGTACTTCTATATTCCAGAATCTGGATTAGTGATTCCTGGATTTCACTGCCAGAGGCCCAGGTTTGATCCCTGGTTGGGGTATGAAGATCCCACAAGTGGTGCAGCACAGCCAATAAGATAAAATACGTAGGTAAACACCATTTTCAGTTCAGTTCAGTCGCTCAGTCACGTCCGACTCTTTGCGACCCCATGAACTGCAGCACGTCAGGTCTCCCTGTCCATCACCAACTCCCCGAGTCCACCCAAACCCAAGTCCATTGAGTCAGTGATGCCATCCAACCATCTCATCCTTTGTCATCCCCTTCTTCTCCTTCCCTCAATCTTTCCCAGCATCAGGGTCTTTTCAAATGAGATCAGCTCTTCGCATCAGGTGGCCAAAGTATTGGAACTTCAGCTTCAACATCAGTCCTTCCAATGAAAGACCCAGGACTGATCTCCCTTAAGATAGACTGGTTGGATCTCTTTGCAGTCCAAGGGACTCTCAAGAGTCTTCTCCAACACCACAGTTCAAAAGCATCAATTCTTTGGCACTCAGCTTTGTTTATAGTCCAATTCTCACATCCATACATGACCACTGGAAAAACCATAGCCTTGATGAGACGGACCTTTGTCGGCAAAGTAATGTCTCTGCTTTTGAATATGCTGTCTAGGTTGCTCATAACTTTCCTTCCAAGCAGTAAGCGTCTTTCAATTTCATGGCTGCAATCACCATCTGCAGTGATTTTGGAGCCCAGAAAAATAAAGTCAGCCACTGTTTCCCCATCTATTTGCCATGAAGTGATGGGATCAGAAGCCATGATCTTAGTTTTCTGAATGTTGAGCTTTAAGCCAACTTTTTCACTCTCCTCTTTCACTTTCATCGAGGCTCTTTAGTTCCTCTTCACTTTCTGCTATAAGAGTGGTGTCATCTGCATATCTGAGGTTATTGATATTTCTCCTGGCAATGTTGATTCCAGCTTGTGCTTCCTCCAGCCCAGCGTTTCTCATGATGTACTCTGCATATAAGTTAAATAAGCAGGGTGACAATATACAGCCTCGACGTACTCCTTTTCCTATTTGGAACCAGTCTGTTGTTCCATGTTCAATATCACGGTAATCCAAGCCTATGCCCTGACCAGTAACGGTGAAGAAGCTGAAGTTGAACAGTTCTATGAAGACCTACAAGACCTTCTCGAGCTAACACCCAAACAAGATGTCCTTTTCATTATAGGGGACTGGAATGCAAAAGTAGGAAGTCAAGAAACACCTGGAGTAATAGGCAAATTTGGCCTTGGAGTACAGAATGAAGCAGGGCAAAGACTAATAGAGTTTTGCCAAGAGAATGCACTGGTCATAGCGAACACCCTCTTCAACAACACACGAGAAGATTCTATGCATGGACATCACCAGATGGTGGACACTGAAATCAGATTGATTATATTCTTTGCAGCTCTATACAGTCAGCAAAAACAGATGGAGAAGCTCTATACAGTCAGCAAACAAGACCGGGAGCTGACTGTGGCTAGGATCATGAACTCCTTATTGCCAAATTCAGACTGAAATTGAAGAAACACCATTTTACAAAAGTAAAAACTAAACCGTGGTGATATAAATTAGAATAGTAATTGCCTTTGGGCAGTGGATTAACTAGAAAGAGTTGCGAGGGAACTTTCTGGGTTACAGAAATGCTACATACTTGACTGGAATGCTATTTACCCAGGTGTGTATGTTGGCAAAAGTCATCAAGCATTTAACACTTGTACATTTCAATGTATGTAAGCAACCTCAATAAAAATATATAAATAGGGAAAACTTAAATAAAATCCTTGTACGCTGATAACTTCTAAATGATTATTCCTAAATACTCATAAATACTTCCTAAATTCTGCAGATGGTGACTGCAGCCATAAAATTAAAAGACGCTTACTCTTTGGAAGAAAAGTTATGACCAACCTAGATAGCATATTCAAAAGCAGAGACATTACTTTGCCAACAAAGGTCCATCTAGTCAAGGCTATGGTTTTTCCAGTAGTCATGTATGGATGTGAGAGTTGAACTGTGAAGAAGGCTGAGCACCAAAGAATTGATGCTTTTGAACTGTGGTGTTGGAGAAGACTCTTGAGAGTCCCTTGGACTGCAAGGAGATCCAACCAGTCCATTCTGAAGGAGATCAACCCTGGGATTTCTTTGGAAGGAATGATGCTAAAGCTGAAACTCCAGTACTTTGGCCACCTCATGCGAAGAGTTGACTCATCGGAAAAGACTTTGATGCTGGGAGGGATTGGGGGCAGGAGGAGAAGGGGATGACAGAGGATGAGATGGCTGGAATAGCATCACTGACTCGATGAACGTGAATCTGAGTGAACTCCGGGAGTTGGTGATGGACAGGGAGGCCTGGCGTGCAGCGATTCATGGGGTCACAAAGAGTCGGACACGACTGAGCGACTGAACTGAACTGAACTGCAATACTCATTAAGATTACAGACTTGCATATTCAACTTTCTATTTCACTCCTCTACCTGGTTGGCTGATGGCATCTCAAACTTTTCATGTCCTTATATAACCAACCTCTTGATCTTTCCACTAACCTGCCCCTTCCAGAATCATCTTCTCAGTTAATGGCAACTCTGTTCTGCCAGGCAAAAAACTTAAGTGTCATTCCACTTTTCTCTTTCACACTTTATCCATCAAGAGAAACTTTAGAAGATATCCAGAACCACCTATGGCTACGGAAGCTGGATTATTACCACCATCTTCAAACTGGTCTTGTTTCCACATTTTCCTCCCCCACCCAACCCAGAGCCAGCCAAGGAGTTTTTTAAAATATAAGTTATAAAGTTCAGAATAAGAAAATGGATAAATCCAATGCTATAAAAATAAAAACTTCCTAATTATATAAAGAGTCTCAAAGTAGAGAAGACATTGATCAACAACCCTATAGAAAAATGTACAATATATAATATCCACAGAAGAAGGAACTCGAATAACTCTTAAACAAATGGAAAGATGTGCAATCACATTCACATAAGAGATACGCAAATTAAAACTACACACTGATACCACTGCACTTCTATCAGACTGGCAAAAATAAAAAATGTTAAGGCTATGAGGAAATAGACACTATTACTAGAGGGAATGCAAAAGAGTAAATTCCCAATGAAGGGGAAATGTGGGAATGTCCAAGAAAACCATATATTTACCTCTTGACCCAGCAATATCACTTTCAGGATCTGATCTAGGGATACTAGCAACAAAACAAAACTCATATGTGGGAGGCTTTTCACTGCAGTGCCATCTACAACAGCAGAAGCCTGAAAACTATCAAATATCCCTCCACAAGGGCCTTTGTGGCTAAACTATGATACAGCTACATCATGAAACCTATCTCCATAGATTGCTCCAGAGCAATTCTCAGGGTATGCTGTTAACTGAAAAATGTGTTGCATAAAATAGGGTGTATTATGCTATCTTTAATTTTAAAAAAGGGGATACGAATGTAAATATGTTTATATATAGTTGTAAGTGGACAGGAAAGCCAAAACCTTTTTTAAAATGACTAAAAGAATAGAAGATAAAGATTGAAGCTAGATTTTTCTTCTTTTATGTATTTAACTTTGGAACCACATAAATGCTTTCTGTAATTAATAAAGGAAAATGCAACCTCAAAAAATAAAGCAAAATGAAATACATGAAGCTAAGTGTAGTATTTAGTTGGTAGTTTAACTACAAAGAGAGGAATTATTTTAAGTAACTTTATCACAGAGCAACATGACTGTATTTCCTAGTGGAATGTATTAAAAAGATTAAAAAAAGTTCTTAAAATGTTCTCACTAATCATAATGTTACTAATTAACATTCTTATTTCAATTCTGGAACCAAGATTTTCAGCAAGAGAAAAGATACATAAACATAAAATCAAAACAATTAAGTAGAAATTCCTAAATTTGGATTGGAATTATCAGCACTAATTCACAATGTATTCTCTCTTTAAAATTTTATTTTTTTCTGAGCTCTACTCCATGAAAAGTCCTATTAAAAAAAAAAAAAATCAATCCAGCGAGCACCCCTGGAGCTCACTTGTGGTCTCTCAATGGCATTTACCACTAAAAAGAATCAAGACTCCCAGGAGAAATGACTGATTCCAAATGGGGGTAGGAAAATGGGCAAGACGAACCTGCAACATCTTGTTATACAAGAAAGCAAGGAAGCTGTGAAAGATTACTGGAACAGTGTCAAAAGAAGTTAGAAGCAAATGTGAAGGGACTCACTATACAAAAGGACAATATTAGCATAAAAAGAATAACTGCAATGAATAGAAAAATATAATTTATGCTTAAAGCCCATGAGTGGATAATGATACAAAAGGAAAAAACCCTCATTGGTCACCTATACAGGATGCTAAGGAATAAACTCTTCATCCTGAAAACTATTAACAAAGGGAAAGAACCAAGCATTTATCCTACTTTTCTTGTAGGAACTATACCTGAGGGTGGCCAAATAATAGATATGGGAAAGTTCTTTATATAAAACTTGTTAATAAATGAAGAAAGACTGATAAAGTCAGAAATCACTATTTCACAACTAAAGAAAGCTGAGTGCCGAAGAACTGATGCTTTTGAACTGTGGTGTTGGAAAAGACTCTTGAGAGTCCCTGGGACAGCAAGGAGATCCAACCAATCTATCCTAAAGGAGATCAGTCCTGATTATCACTGGAAGGACTGATGCTGAAGCTGAAACTCCAATACTTTGGCAACCTGATGCGAAGAACTGACTCATTTCAGAAGACCCTGATGCTGGGAAAGATTGAAGGCAGGAGAAGAAGGAAACAACAGAGGATGAGATGGTTGGATGGTAGCACTGACTCAGTGGACATGAGTTTGACCAAGCTCCAGGAGTTGGTTGATAGACAGGGAAGCTGGCATGCTGCAGTCCATGGAGTTGCAAAGAGTTAGACACGACTGAGCACATGAAGTGAACTGAATGAAAGAATCTGGACTTCCCAAGTGGCTCAGAGGTGAAGAATCTGCCTCCCAATGCAGGAGACCTGGGCTCGATCTCTGCGTCGGGAAGATTTCCTGGAGAAGGAAATGGCAACACACTCCAGTATTCTTGCCTGAAGAATCCCAAGGACAGAGGAGCCGGGCAGGCTACAGTCCATGGAGTCACAAAAAGTCAGACACAACTGAGCACACACGCAATGATAATGAATCTAGTGATGCTCATCAATGGCCACTAAAATCAACAGAGAAGAAACTGATGGGAATAATTTAATAATGAATGGACAACACCTGATTCTACCATCAATCTTACCACAAATAAAAAGAACCGAGAAGACATTCCATGTTTCCTAAAATGATGCAATAGAAAATAGAGATCAGTACGAACATAGTATTCTTACCAAAAACCAAACTTCAATCTGAGTAATTTTCCAGATCCAACCACCAGTTTATAGGAAATAAAGAGGACAGAGGAACATATTAAATGAGATTGTGGGGATATGATTAGCAAAAGCTAGAATGCAGAAAATTCTATGGGACAAAAGACCCAGTTTCTTTAACAAATAAACTACAGAATAAAAACCTGGAAAATAATCCAAATCTATCGATTAAAAAGGAAATGAGAGATGTTACCCAAAAGTAATGTGTGGACCTTAGATCTAGACCTGAACAAACAAAATGGGGGGGGTGGTGGTGTTGAAACAAGGAAATATTTGATAACTGTAAAGAATTCCTGCTCATTTTTAGAATAGTGGTAGTGCAGTTTAAGTACACACTAAAAAACATGTAAGCATTTAGGTATCCATTTATACAACAGCAAGGATTTGCATAACACAAATCTGGGAGGAAAGGGCAGGTGGACATGCGAGTGATGGGAGACAAGACATAATACCACTAAAACTGCCAAAGCAGGCGATGGGCAAGGGGGTCATGACACCACTCTCCCGACTTGTGCATATGTTTCAAAAAGTTCTTTGCTTCTGTGTCTGAAATTTCTTATAATAAATAGTTGTTTTAAAGGAAATTTAAGCTAGGAAAAAGAAACTAAGTCACATATCATAACAGTACTCTGATCAAATCACCTCACCCAGGTCCTTACAGGACCATCTGTGATCAGGTCTCTGATGGCTTACTTCTCCGACCCCAATTCCCCTTCTCACTGTGCTCTAACCAGCAGGTATCCTTCCTTGCTTTTTCACCAGTACATCAGTCTCACTTCCACCCCAGGACCTTTGTACTTGCTGATCCCTCATCTTAGAACACTCATCTCCTATTACCTGCCTGGCTCACTCCCTCACTCCTTCATATCTCTGCTCAACCATCACCTTCCTCATGTGGCCTTCCCTGATCACCCTATATAAAACAGCAAAACCCCCTGCCTAGTCCTCCTTACCCCCCTGAGCTAGGTAATATTTTTCTGTGTCACTTATCCCATTCTGACATCCAACATACTGTGTCTGTTAACTCCTTCTCCCCCACAAGCTCCATCGGAGGAGAGATTTTGCCTCCTGTTTACTGCTGTGCTTTTGAGGCCTATAACAGTGCACACCTGCCTTTGTGTACTGTCAGTTCAGTTCAGTCGCTCACTCATGTCCGACTCTGCGATCCCATGGACTGCAGCACACCAGGCCTCCCTGTCATCACCAATTCCCAGAGTTTATTCAAATTCATGCCCATTGAGTTGGTGATGCCATTCAACCATCTCATTGTCTGTCGTCCCCTTCTCCTCCTGCCTTCAACTTTCCCAACATCAGGATCTTTTCAAATAGCTCTTCACATCAGGTGGCCAAAACACTGGAGTTTCAGCTTTAACATCAGTCCTTCCAACGAACACCCAGGACTGCTTTCCTTTAGGATGGTCTGGTTGGATCTCCTTGCAGTCCAAGGGACTCTCAAGAGTCTTCTCCAACACCACAGTTCAAAAACATCAGTTCTTCTGTGCTCAGCTTTCTTTATAGTCCAACTCTCACACCAATACATGACTACTGGAAAAGCCTTGACTAGATGGACCTTTGTCGACAAAGTAATGTCTCTGCTTTTTAATATGCTGTTTAGAAAGTGAAGTAGCTCAGTCATGTCCGACTCTTTGTGACCCTACCAGGCTCTTCCCTCCATGGGATTCTCCAGGCAAGAGTATTGGAGTGGGTTGCCATAACTTTCCTTCCAAGGGGTAAGCGTCTTTTAATTTCATGGCTCCAATCACCATCTGCAGTGATTTTGGAGCCCAGAAAAATAAAGTCAGCCACTGTTTCCCCATCTATTTGCCATGAAGTGATGGGACCAGATGTCATGATCTTAGTTTTCTGAATGTTGAGTTTTAAGCCAACTTTTTCACTCTGCTCTTTCACTTTCATCAAGAGGGCTCTTTAGGCCTTCACTTTCTGCCATAAGAGTGGTGTCATCTGCATATCTGTGGTTACTGATATTTTTCCCAACAATGTTGATTCCAGCTTGTGCTTCCTCCAGCCCAGGGTTTCTCATGATGTACTCTGCATATAAGTTAAATAAGCAGGGTGACAATATACAGCCTCAACGTACTCCTTTTCCTATTTGGAACCAGTCTGTTCCATGTCCACTTCTGACTGGACCTGCATACAGGTCCAGTATGCTTCCTGACCTGCATACAGATTTCTCAGGAGGCAGGTCAGGAAGTCTGATATTCCCATCTCTTTAAGAATTTTTCACAGTTTGTGGTGATCCACACAGTCAAAGGCTTTGGCATAGTCAATAAAGCAGAAGTAGATGTTTTTCTGGAACTCTCTTGCTTTTTTGATGATCCAGCAGATGTTGGCAATTTGATTTCTGGTTCATCTGGTTTTTCTAAATCCAGCTTGAACATCTGGATGTTCACAGTTCACGTACTGTTGAAGTCTGGCTTGGACAATTTTGAGGATTACTTTGCTAGCGTGTGAGATGAGTGCAATTGTGTGGTAGTTTGAGCATTCTTTGACATTGCCTTTCTTTGGGATTGGAATGAAAACTGACCTTTTCCAGACCTGTGGCCACTGCTGAGTTTTCCAAATTTGCTGGCATATTGAGTGCAGCACTTTCACAGCATCATCTTTTAGGATTTGAAATAGCTCAAGTGGAATTCCGTCACCTGTAGTAGCTTTGTTTGTAGTGATGCTTCCTAAGGTCCACTAGACTTCACATTTCAGGATGTCTGGCTCTAGGTGAGTGATCATGCCATTGTGATTATCTGGATCAGGAAGATCTTTTTTGTATAGTTCTTCTGAGTATTCTTGCCACCTTTTCTTAGTATCTTCTGCTTCTGTAAGGTCCATACCATTTCTGTTCTTTATTGTGCCCATCTTTGCATGAAATGTTCCCTTGGTATCTCTAATTTTCTTAAAGAGATCTCTAGTCTTTCCCATTCTATTGTTTTTCTCTATTTCTTCCTGTGTACTGTAGGAGCTAAATAAATACTTGTTGAATGAATAACTCTGGATCAGACAAGCAGACAAAGTAGTTGTGGGGAGAGGGAGCAGAACAGGAGGAGGGAGAGATCAGATGAGCACAAAAAAGCGTAAGACTGGGAAAGGTCCCAGAGCCCTTCCTCCTGGTTCTAAGCCATTCATAAGGCACAGCTGTCCTTCCTGAATTACTCGAGTTCATGCTGTTCTTCAACTTTAACTTCACTTGCTTTTCGTTATTGGCCACTGGAAGTTGTTTGTTTTTTTTTAAATACAGAAGCTTTGGCAACTTTCCTGAACCCTACCTACAGCTGACAGAGCAAGAAGGAAAGGTGCAAGGGAACATCAAAGACCTTTCAATACCCAAAGCGCCCGGAGCAGCTCCTTTCTGCCTGCAGGATGGGAGAGAAGGGGACAGAGCAGACTGACTACAGTCTCTGCAGTCAGAATGCCCAGGGCGAGAATTCTGACTTTGTCATGTACCACTTGTAAGTAACTTGGGAAAGTTATTCAGCACCTCTGTACTCATCTTCTCACCAATAATATAGAAATATTAACAACTAATCTGTTCTACTTGCATGAAGTCAGCTTAGTGGGTGGCATATAATCCAGTGGTGCTCAGAGCTGCTTACCCATTAGATTCACCCAGTGAGCTTCTGAAAAATACAGATCTGTGGGCCCCAACCTCTATCTACTAATCAGGAATTCCACAGACAGGGCCTAGAAATGCATACAGATGTCATTATAATACTTTTGGATGCATTTCTGATTTTTATATAGCCACTGCACCTGGGAACTGTTGCTATATAACAAAAGTTATATAAAGAAAACAAGGAATATTCATAAGTAACTGATATAAAGTACATTATTATTTTAAGCTATTATTTAACCTTACATGTAACCTTACATGTAGCCTTGAATTCCACTAGACTTCAAACTTTTTGAGGACGGGAATCATATATTCCCCAAAGCACTGAGCGGTGAATTACTATGTACACAGAAGCTGTGGAAGAAATACCTGTTAAATGACTCAATGAGTAAGAGTATTAACTAATTTTGTAAGTAATATAAAACACCATTTTAAAACAATAAAATTAAAAATACTAGTCCTTGATTTGACATTATTCTTGACAACGCTGTCTTCCAATGACATTGGCTTCAGATTTATCCATGCAGTTTTAGTTACAGAAACACTAAAAGGATCTTACTATAAGGTATTACGTTTATCACATGGTCTTGTGGCACATGCGTCAATATGTTCATGAAGAACTTCGAGGTATGGACCAGATGGCTTCTAGGATCCTTTCCAACTCCTCTATGGAAAGGCTGCATTTAGGCAGTGTCTTAAAGAATGGACCGGACGCAGACAGAATAATTATGGGAAAAGAACACTGCAGGGGAGATCATCACATTCACAATGATGATTCTTCTAGTGGGGAATGAAGTGAAGCAAAGATAAGGAAAAGCAGATGAAAGGATTTTTAATAAAATGTAATTAGCATAAAAAGAGTGAGTAAATGAATAACATTGCCAAAATTCCCGATTAAAATAAAAATGATTTGGTCATGGCATTTCTTGCCAAAAGAGAGTATGCGTTTGAGACATGTGTGAAAACAGAATGGCTGCTCCGTTTGCCAGGGAGATGTTTAGTGGACTGAGGACTCCACTTTTCTAACCATTTCAGGATACCTGGGTGTAAACCTGTGGTAACGTTAGAACCCAGCTTAACAGAAAATTCAAAGACATTGCTTTGAATTTTGACCAGGAATAACCAACCAGGCAGGCTACTGGTCTGGCCAGAATCAAGGTCAACATTTCAAAGCATGGGCAGGCACTTTAAAGAGCCTTTCCAGAATTAAGATCTCAGGGTCAATTATTGAAATCTCTGAGACGGAAATAAGAAGGAAAGAAACTGAGGGAGAGAGAAATGGACAGTGTGGTTAAAATGAAAGCAAACAGGGGACTATTTATTTATGCACATTCTATGAAATACTGAACAAAAGTTAGAGAGGAGTTGACTTTAAGGAGTGGGTGATGGAAGTATTAAAATTTATTAGATGTATCTTTAATTATTAGATTAAATGCATCAAAATATAGGTTGAAGAAGTTATTTCTCATTATGAAAGGTGTTAATGCTGTTATATTTGAGATGCTCTACTCTATTTATTAATTTATTTTTTAATGATTGTTACAAGATATGGAAGTAAAAATGGCAAAGCAAAGGGTAGCTGGAGAGCTGGGCTTACTAAACTGGCTCTGAACTCATTAAGGAGTAATAAATAGGAAACACATTTAAGATATATAAAATTTTTGAAAAAAGTAGAAAAGATAAATGATAGAAAGATTTCCCAGGTTGTGCTAAATACAACAGAGAGAAGTATTAACTAGATCAACAGAAAAGGCCAGTCTGGAGAGATTTTTAAAATATCAAGGGCAAAACTAAAAAGACATTCAAGGAGAATTACAGGTAGTCACAGAAGTGAGATGTAAGGAGAAAGAAGTAGATGAGATTTCTGGTTCTACACAGTCACCATTTACAAGCAATCATTAAGAAAATCATACCCAATGAACACTCCTGGGTTTACAATCATAGTAGGAGAAAGCAACAACCACTTTATATGATGTGGTTTAGCAGAAAGACACTGGGCTTGAGATAGTGCTAGATACAAAACGTGACTCTACTGCACTACCACTTCCTAGCCTTGTAAATTCTGCAAGTTAAGTCCCTGTGACCTTCTGTTTCACTTGTTAACAACGGCAATGAAACTTACACCTTATAGATGCATTCACTGGAGGTAATGCACATAAGGTACTTACCACAGCACTAGGTAGGTGCTGCTGTTACTGTGATAATCATGAATATTATTAGCTTCATAAATATTATGGAGCAAAGGAGTCAGTCAACAAAAATTGACTGGTCACATATTTTACGCCAGGGTAGTAGTGCGAGGTATGAAGAAAATTAAAAGATAGACTGTGGACACTTATTTGAAAGGAGAGAAAAAAGAGAACAGTCAAGGAAACATGATAAAACATTAGAAAATATTTTAATAGCATTCAATTTTATAATTTTTTTAAAGTCTTCTCTTCTTCAAGTTTTGAAAATACATCAATGGTCAGCTTTTTAATATACATACCACAGGAACACATTCTGGAAATGCTGATACCAGCAACATAATGGTTTGTAAGGTAAAGGAAAAGAATTAGTGTATAAGCAAAAAAGGTTACTGGGGTCACTAATCCAAGGGAAAGTCTAGGTTAGAACTGCCAGGAGGAATCTATAACCTCGAGGCCCATCCAAACCACAGGTACACCTTGGCTCTAAGAACAAGGTACCAGCACAACAGTTTCTACAAAATGTGCCCTGCACGTGTGAACTCCTGTCCCCCAGAACAAAGAGCAGCCAAAAAGACAAGACCTAAACAACACACAGAGGGCCAAGGCACCCAAGTGAGAGTTCAAAGCTCAAAACATAAGAGGTAGCAGCCTACAGTATTTAAAAGGATGAATTAAAAATAAAAGCTCTTACATAATAATATAAACTAAAGATATAAATCTCAACAATTAAAATTATTTTGATTTACCTGATTGCTTAGAATTTCTTTCTTTCCACTGAATATTTTTGCATTTGATCTGGTTTTGTCTCTCTTTTCGGAGTCGTTCTAATCTTTGAGCTTGAAAAGAAATATTATAACTATAAGTTTGTCAATGAAAGTTTACTATAAACAAAGACATAATTAACTACCTTTATATGAATAAAGATGTTTTATATTGCATATGTAGGGAAAAAGTCATAAAATTTTAAAGGTGGCACCCCTGAAAAGCAAATACCAACAAAAACATGAAAATATTCTTGATTTATAATTGAAATTAGAGGATATAAAACATTAATAGAGATCATAAAGATAGTATTAACATGGAAGAGAATAATAAAATGTGAAAACTTCTGTGATTAATATGACATTTCATTATATAAATCATTAATAACGGTCTTAAAGGAATTTTAATGCACAAATGAACTGAAGTGAATATTACATTACAGGAATAAAATTACTGTTATGAATTACTCTACCCGTTTCAAAAATTAAAGATAAATGAACTCAGACTAGACTATTAAAGTTTTAAATATAAAATCCTTTATCTAAAAATCATGAAAATTATAAAATGTCAAAGCTATATAAATTAGCATAGCTTTTCTTCAGTGGGCTGAAACAGTTTATAGGTAGTAAAATAAATGATTTGTATCTTTGTAACATTAGTCAAATCTTAAAAAGAATAATTTTTCTTATACAAAATTTTAAGATATGCTGAAAGGATTAAAAAGTAAATTCCTCGGTCACTCGAATATCCCACAATCTTAATTAATTATTAGCATCTAAGTGCTAGCTTAAGAAATTCCAACAACAAAAACAAAAGCATCACCTAAAATTATGCAATTGTGATTATACTACGATTGGCCGCTCAACCTTCAAAAGTCAGTTAACTGGATCTTTTGAAGAAATACCGTCCAGCATACAATACTGTCCAGCACATGGAGACTACAAGGGAAAGTCACAGCTTATGCCACCTCTTCAAATTAGGTTCCTCTTGCTAATCTTCAACTTCCTATCCTGGCCCAATGCTAATAAAAATGAATAAATAAAATAAAGTTTTCTTTCAACCACTCTCAAGGTAGGAAATCTTACATTCCTGCCTTAGCATTGTGGCAGTGAAACACTGAAACAGATCTTGCTAAAATTAAACTATGCTGGCAAAAACATTCTGACAGTGTCACTCGATTGCACCCAACTCCACAGCAGCAAAATACATTCAACTGCAATTAATAAATTTGAAGGGTACAGCCGAAGTATTATAATCATAAAGCTCTCAATTTAGCAGCATTCTCCTACTAAATCCATTCAGCCTGTCATAAAAGATATCTCAATAACTTGCAAGGAAGTCAGTTTCAACTAGAGAACTGCGAATCAATGGTTCGAAATTATATTCAAACCTTCACTCAAATCCTATTTTGCTTAAAGTTCCTTTGGATACTGGGAAATGCTATTAATTATTTTCATCACAAGAGCAAATTATTCTTTGTATTGACAGATGTCACAGAACGCTGAATTCTGAACCAAAACCTTCACATGCTTTGTAGGGTAAACTGTATCCTGTTCTACCAGCAGTACTCCTTCCCACCCATTTAAGATATGGACTATGAAAATAAACATGCAAATATTTTCAGGGTTCTACTATATATCCTACATTACTTTCCCTGGGAGTTAGCAGGTTACTACCACTGATTAGGAGATTATATTTTCTGATTATCTAAATAAAAAAATTATCTCATAGACTACCATCATATTAAAACAACTACATTATATAGTCTAAATAGTTGATCTACGTAAAGGACTTCATCACATACTCCTTGAAATGCTCGCTCCCCAAAAACACAAGCTGGAAAAGGGGAATGAATTTTTAAAAGCTAACGACTAAATATACATATGCTAAAACTGAGCATTTTCAGGCCACGGATACCAAAGACTAGAGAGATCAACTAAATAATGTATCAACTAAATAATGTATCAAAAACAGGGGCATCTTTTCTCATCTCACCTCCCAAGCAGGAATTCCAACTAAAGGCGGCCTTAACAGTCAGCTGTCTCCCTCCAATCTGCCACCCAGTACGATTCCTCCAACGGCGAGAACTGTCTCAGGCAGCAGCACTCCCTGTCTGGCCAGCTCTCTTTATCAAGTACCTGAACCCTGCCTACTGGTAATGGTGTTGCTCTGGTAAAGATCCTCAAGACAGTCCACTTCCCTGTCTACATGGAGACTTTTTAGAACAGAATCTCGAACATTTCTCTCCTAGTCAGCTTTTTCACCTGCTCCTCCTCTGTCTGCCTCCTAACAGCGCCATTCCAGAGACTCTCACCATTCAGTCGCAGAGATGGAGAGACGCCTTAGACTGTCAGTGCAACACACTCGTGTTCCTAGCAATGCAGAGTAACTTTTCCCATTAAACCTATTCCAACATTACGCATTATTCTATAAGACTGTTTACTGATTTAAAGCTCAGAAGACAGGACTAAAAGGCAATGTTTACCTGTATTTGAGCGTCTTCTAATACCAAAGTCCCAACTTGAGGTAATATCGACCGACTGGGCGTACACATAGCCCTGAGTCTCACCATTGCTTCCCTGAATTTCTGACCCACTGTCTCCAGGCATTGAAGGAGGATGAATCTTCTCTAGGTCAACATCATGATCAATGAGAACCATCTCACACATTCCTGTGTCGTCACTGGTCACATGTGACTGTCGAATATGAGCTAGAATGATAGTTGGATTGTCCAAGAAGGCCATCCTTTCCGTGGGCCAATTTCCTTAAAAGGCTATTTTCTCCTCTTCATATTGTTTCATGGGCTCAACTACCTAGAAACATGATGCACACAGCAACATTTAAGAATAAGGCAGAGAATGACTGAATCATTTTTCAAACAAATTCAATGTGGTAAAAATGCTACCTTGAAAATCAACATTTATCCCTGTAGCCAGGAGCTTAAAAGGATTAAGTCTAAGCTGAAAGGAAATCCTTATAAGCACTAGGGGCTACTGCTCTAGTCAATGAGATCTCCATGGTATCAGAGAAGATGGCTTGCTCTTTTACAAAACAAATAACAGTAACTCCTTAGTCAGCCCACTCAAAGCACATAACTACTGTTAAAACAATAAATTTCCCCTTCTTTCTCCCTCATTCCCATGTAGTCTTCTCATTACTTTATAAGGTCATGGGGGAACAAGCTGTATTTTCCTCAAATGATGTGCTAAAGTATGAAACTGTATTTCTTCAGTTTATATTCCCCTCTCCTGTCATAGTTGTGAAATGTCTAAAAGGGCACAGACATGCTTTCTGAGTTACCAAGAATTTTACAAAAATGTACCATCAAACTAATTTTGTTCAATACATACATTTTCCTTCTTTCTGATTCAAGATAGTATTGTGCTTTTAAAATAAAACTTATTAATCAAACTTGTCTGCTACCAGATTAATTTCTTATTTTAGAAACCTAATTATAAAAACCACTTCCTGAATCCTGTTAAAACTGTAATGATGTTTATTCTGGGAACAAAATGGTACCTCCTCAGTTAAATGGGAATACTCAACAAGGAAGATATTATAGGGTAGTAGTTAGGAACCTAAGGGCTTACAGGCAGAACTGGGTTCAGATCCTCGCCCTATCACTTGTTAGCCACATGAGCTTGGTCAAAGTAGCTTTAACCTCACTGAGCCTGTTTGTTTTCATTTATAAAATGGAGATGATGCAGGGATGAAGGATATACAGAAGATTATGTGGGTAAAATGCTTAAAAGAATAACTGGTACATAATTAAAAATTAGCTGCTCTTAATAATGATGATGGTAAAAATATCATTACCAATTTCAATGTTCAATTCTTGTTGAACATGAACTAAAATATGTCAACAATTTATCCTTTTCTCGTAAGTACACAGCAGGTAAAAATAAGTATGTTTCCTTTGTAACAGGACTCTGCGGGTCATCTGAGTCACCTTTCTGCTCCTCTAAACCAGTTAGGAAGTGCAAGGAATGTGAAAGCCAGACTGAATACGTTCTCAGGAACAGTCCCGGCAGATATTTATTCTTAGAAGGACCTAGAACACCATGGTTTTGTCATTTGTTTCTTCTGGAAATGGAACATGGGAAATCTAGTTAATACATTACTTCAGCTAACTGAAATTTTAACATTTTCTATCTGGCAACACATCATTCTATTAATGTCACTTGGTGGATCTTAAGGACACTGAGAGGAAGCTTAACTAAGGAGCATCTCTAATCAAGTGAATTATATTCATCTTCATTTTTTCCCTTAAATATGCACTAAGTACTTATTTTTACACAGAAGCTAATGGGAAACGCAAAGATAAGGTAAGGCTGAGTCAAAAAGTTTATACCCTAATATAGACCTAGTATATCTCCTAATATCATGGGATTCGTCTAAGTGTCAAATTTCTGGGACACTTAGTCTCAGAAACATTAATGTCAGCCCACGACTTTAAGTGTAATAATCAGAAAAAATTACAGAAATAAAGGGGAGCGTTTAAGTTTCACTTGTAAAAATAAGAACTTCTTATATAACGACAAAGAGATGTATATAATCATAGAATCAGTTATGACAGTATTTGTTTTGTAACAGAACCACAGAATCACAGACCAAGAGCTTCATCTTTGTAGCAATCGTGATAAGCATCTTCCCCATGAAAGTAGGCAACACGGCACCAGCACGGGGGCAGACTAGCTCGCCCCTGTAAAAACAAAGGGCTTCGGTGAGAAGCCACACATTCAATGGGTATTCCAACACCAAAAGGGCTTCCCAGGTGGCCCAGTGGTAAAGAATCCTACTGCCGACGCATGAGTCACAGGAGACGTAGGTTCGACCCTGGGTTGAGAAGATCCCCCAGAGTAGGAAATGGCAACCTATTCTAGTATTCTTGCCTAGAGCCTGGAGGCCCACAGTCCATGGTGTTGCAAAGAGTCAGACACGACTGAGCATGTGCGTGTACTGGCACCAAAAAGCCCAAGTGCAAAGCAGCAAAAATACACTGGAGTATCTTCAACAGGACCTTTTACAGGAAGATGAATCTGTTCCATCACCTCTTCTGGAGAAGAGTTGTGGGCAAACACTTCTGAAGGCACATACCAACTCCCTAACTATCCTAACAGAACAGAGGCCCCCAAAACACCCTAACATGAGCAGATATCTTCTCTATTAGTATACACTATGACTTCCTACAATGAGGAATCTATATGTATCGTTCAACAAATATTTATTCAGTGCCAGTTCTGACAGGGAACTCTGACAGGACTATCCCGAAAAGCATGCTTTCCACCACCTATGACATGTACTTGAGGATTTAGACTGAAAGTTCCACAAGGTCAGGGGCCATAATACCATATCCTTTCTGGCAACAAACCAGTTTACACACAGCAGGAATTCAATAAATGTTGCTGTCTGACTTTCAAGGACTATGTAATTTTGTTTCAGAGATAAATTATATATGAGCATGTCTGTGTATGATTATAAAGAAAGAACTGCTTTAAAAAAAAAATTAATACAGGAAGGTCTCTTCAATGTACCTTCAAAACTGTCACCTTGGGACACTATCAAACTATTCCAAAAATACTTTCCAGAACCAAAAGAATATGTTTTAAATCATTTGAAGAGTGGCAAATTATCATTTGAAGGTCGATTTGAATGCTAAGACAAAGGTATTCCAGAAAAGCAAGTTCTTTTCTTGGATCAGTTGTGCAGAGATCAAAGATCTTTAAAACCAAATGATGGGACTTCCTAGTGGTACAATGGACAGGAATCGCCTGCCAACACAAGGGACACAGGTCCAATCCCTGATCTGGGAAGATGCCACACGCTGTGGGACAACTAAGCCTGTGTACTAGAGCCTACAAGTGATGACTAATGAAGCTTTAGGGCCCATGAGCACAATTACTAAAGCCCATCCACCTAGAACCCCTCTGGGGCAACTGCCAAACCCATGTGCGGCAACAACTGCTACTGAAGCCCGTGCGCCCAGAGCCCATGCTCTGCAGCCAGAGAAGGCACTGCAGCAAGCAGCTCGTGCACTGCAATGAAGAGCAGCCCCTGGATTCGCGGCAGCTAGAGAAAAGCGATGAAGATCCAGCACAGCCAAAAATAAAAACCAAATTAATTAAAAAAAAAAACAAACGTTGGCAGGAGTTCAGAGAAATGGCACTTGCATGTACTATCAGACGGAATGAAAACTGAGGCTTTTTAAGGGGTAGGTTGGTAGTATCTATCAAAGTGTAAAACAGGAGTACCCTTTGGACAACACCGCTTCTAGGATTTGCTCTAAGGAAGCAACTGCAAAAATATTTATCTCAGGACTGTACTACTGAAAATCTGAAAGTAACCTAAACATCCTCTAACATTGTATATGCCATGACACATACCTACAACAGAATACTACACAGTAATTTAAACCACATGGTAGAGAATGGATGAACAAAAGGTGGTACACACATACAATGAACAGTTACTCAGCCTTAAATACTCTAAGACATGTTAAAACACAGGGGAATTCTGAGGACGTTATGCTACATGAAATAACCTAATCACCAAAGAACTAAGAATCAAATCCAAGAGCTTGGGGTTTAAACCACGCTGTGGCCTCTCAAAACAAAGAGGAACAAAAACTACAACAGCTACAATAAACGTGACTTTTAAAAATCCTGTTGTTGAGTTCAGGGCCTGAGAGAAATTTCTCTCATGGGTCCTCATGAAAGATGTAAGACAGTGAATGTGTTAGGCAGTAGACTAGACCCTTAGCCTTCCCTCCAGTAATGCAACCATAATTTGTAGGGAGCACACGTAATGGCTTGTTTGAAACTAAAAATTGTAACATTTTACACATGCAATGAACTTCCAGAGATCATCTACTTGTTGGCCTGAAACCACAGAGAAGGTTCTACTTTAAATCTCCAGCTAGGTGTTAGCATCTTTTAGAAAATCCCCAGAAATTCAAGCAACTTCAGCCTACAAAATCCACACATAGAATATTCTCTGTCTCTTTAAACCGCCCCACCAGAAGCAAATGAGTCCCCCTTATACTTCTTCACTGACTAAGGACCTGAGATAGCAATGTGACTTAAAATGCTCACATCCAGCCAACGGTTGAAGGGAAATTCCTGTTCCTGAACTTTCAAAACACCGCACATTCACTTCCCTCTGCCAGACAGACTTCACAACCCCCTCACCTGCAATCTGTGAAAACTTGTCTGAATGAGCAACAGCCTGAGGCTTCTCGAAGGTCTGCAAACTCCCAATCAAAAATTACTGCTGCCCCATCAATGTGTCATATAAATGTTGGCATGTTAATTGTGTATTTATAAGATTGTTAATGGTTAGTTAATTTACCTCCCACACTATTATTGTACTTGAAATGATTTAACGTCTGCTGAGGGAGTTAACAACATGTAACAGCAGATGCGAGATTTTTTTTTAACCTTTCCACACTGTACCCCGACTTCATGCTATTAGCATTAGGCAAGCTGAACCTAAATCCTACACAAGATTCCTTAGAAATGGTATAGAGGCACTCACATATACTTTCCACAACCAGAAATGATCACAAATTAGAAAAACAAAGGCTTTTTATTAGGTACAAAGTTTTCCATTTATAAAAACTGACAGACCCTGTTTTTTTACTAAGATTTCAAAATTCTTTCATCTCGTTAAAGCTCAGGATTCATAAGTCTTGAAATTTGAAAATAAGTGAAATGACCATTAAAACAAATGCATGTTATTGATTTTAAGTCTTTTTCCAACTGTCTCCAATTTAAATCTAAATTAAATCTTCACTGACTTTTTTTAAAGGACAAAATTGACCCTTTTCCCCCCTTAGGAGATTAAAATCTTCCCCCACGTGAACATGCCTAATTTAATTAAACAGTAAATAGTGAGATCTGACAACTGGAGAGTTTAATTTTTCCCTTCACATTTTTATATCTACACTTTGACTAAAAGTACTTACTAAATTACAACAACAGAAAAGAAATGCTTGTATCTTCTTCTGAATAATATGGTATTCATTCACTAAACATCATTGGGAACCAGGCACTGGGACTCATACAAAAAATTATATGAACACTGACCTGCACCCTCCAGAGGCTTACAAGCTTCAGCAGATGAGCCATGCTGTGCACACACGTAACAATAACATAAGGCAATACGCTCACCAGCAAATGAGACACCAAGACAGTATGTTTTCCAAGAGACAAGAAAGTTACAGAAGGCTTCAGGAAGGACGAAGGTGGGATTTAAGGCTTTTATTAGGCAAAAACGTAAGGAGAACAGTAACAGGTGACAATTACTGAGCTTCTTACTCTCACTTGTACTTTTCATGTAATCACATAGTTCATCCTTACTACCACCCCAGGAGGTATTAATATTATCCTCATTTAATAGATTATAAAAAAAAATTAAGGCTTAAAGGCATTAAGCAACTTGCCCAAGGTCACATGGTAGATTTTTGAGTCTTTTCAGCTCCTTCTGTCAATTAGCTCACCTGTCATTTGCTTTGACTAACAGAATGTAGTCAAAGTAATGTGGGATTTCTGAATCTCGGTCTTTGGAGACTCTGCAGTTTCTGCTGCAGCCTTCTTTGGACCATGTGGGTCACAAGAAGAGGTTCAGGATAAAAGACCAAATGCAGAGAGGCTCAGCTGTCAGTCATCCCAGCTACTCTGATACCACCCCCACCGTGAGTGCCTGAGGTCATTTGGGAACAGTGAGACCCTCACCAACCTACCGGGACACCAGGTCTCCTCTCCTATCAAGTATCTCCTGTGGACGAAGAGACCCTGACCCTAGATTTTTCTTTCCTTGTACCACTAACATCCACCTGAAATGTCTCTGAACCTTACCATCTGCCAAGATCCAGGTAAAAGGAGCCTGGTACAGTACCGTGCCTCTCAAACTTGTCCACGGACACACCTGAAGGGCAGAGAGTAACCGTAAATCAACGTAAGAGAGAACCTGGAAGGAGCCACCTAAAGCAACATGCTGTAAGAAATTTATTTTTAGAGTTCATTCATATTTTGCATTCTAGCCTATAATATACTGCACCTGTATGTCTTCAGAGAAAAAAATATTTTACCTTTGAATGTAATCACTAAAACAGATAGTCCTGGAAGACGTGCCATGCTTACTTTATAGCTTCTAGGACCAACTGGCACATATTGAGATTCTCAACACCTCATTTTGAACACAGACTCTGGTGTCAGAAATATCTGACTGTCTGAAGATAAAATGGTCCTTTATCAACGGGTAATTCAAGATCTAAATTTTGCTCAAAATGTTTCCTATGACAAGTATGAAGAACAGCCGTAATTAATAATAACACCAATCTATACATGAAGTTCTAAGCACAAATTAGACAAAAATTTCTATTATAATAAAGCTATTATAAAACAGTCAGTATTTTCAAAGTGTTTTTGAAATCTGTTTATTAATTATTTGAAATTATTGTTATTAGCAATAGCTGTGAAACTTCAGACAACCTACCCACCCACCACCTCCAAAACTCCAAAGCTGCCAACGTTTCTGGCTGTTACAAGAAATCTGCTAGTTTGGTGCAATGTAGAATATCAGTAAAAAGGTAGAAATTATAAAAAATAATTGAAAGAAATTATGGAATTGAACAGTAAAATAACTAAAATGTATCAGAGAGACTTAACTATAGATTTGAACTTGCAGAACAGGAAGTGAATTTGTAGATAGATAGGAGAAGGTGATGGCACCCCACTCCAGTACTCTTGCCTGGAAAATCCCATGGATGGAGGAGCCTGGTAGGCTGCAGTCCATGGGGTCATGAAGAGTCGGACACGACTGAGAGATTTCACTTTTACTTTTCACTTTCATGCACTGGAGAAGGAAATGGCAACCCACTCCAGTGTTCTTCCCTGCAGAATCCCAGAGATGGGGGAGCCTGGTGGGCTGCCATCTATGGAGTCACACAGAGTTGGACACGACTGAAGTTGACTTAGCAGCAGCAGCAGTCCTAAATTATGTTTCCAATGAGTGTTGTCTCTCTGAGATAAGAGATTAGATTGACACTTGTGATAATAAACAATTTTAGGTTTTAAGATTCCAGATTTAAGAAAAAAAAAGATTCGAGGTAAAAATTATTTACAATTTTACCAAAAGAAATGAATAATGCCAAAGAAACTAGACTGCTTCTCAATATGAAATTACCAATATAAGAGCTGAAACCATAAGTAACATTCAACCACTACCAAATATTCATTCATTGATGTCATTCATTCCACAAATATTAAGCATTTACTATATGCCAGGCATCAGAAATACAACACTAAGCAAAAAAATTTGCAAAGACTTGACCACTGCTTTCATGGAGCTGAAACTGCATCTGGCAGTCAAAATTTTAAGATGGCTCCAGAAATTCTTCTCTTGATATCCAGGCCTTTGTGTTATTCCCTCCCCTTGAGTCTGGGTGAAACCTGACTTGCTTCCAGCCAACAAAGTACCACATAGGTGACTACTTTCTGTTAACTAAGACTTCACACTAAGCAACTGAGGAGAGAGATTTGAATTTGGAGATTTCCCTGCCAGCACTGAAAAAGCAAACAGCCACGTTATGGAAATAGGCAAGGCAAGAATCTGAGAGCAGCCTCTAGGAGCTGAGCGTGGTCCCAGCCAAGGGTAACAAGGAAATGGGGACCTTACGCTTGAATTCACAAATTCAAGTTAATTTCATCCCTTTGAGATCCTCAGCAGAAACCCCAGATGAGGGAACTCCCTGGTGGTCCACAGGTTAGGACTCCACGATTCTACTGCTGGGGACCCAGGGTCAATCCCTCATCAGGTAACTGAAATCTCACAACTGCCTGGTATGGCCAACAAAAAGAAAAAAGAGAAAAAGGAAAAGGAAAAATGAGGAAGCCCAGCTGAAGCCATGACTCCCGACACTGAGAGACAATAAATTTGTGTTGTTTTGAGCTGCTAAGTTTGTGGTAATTTGTTATGCAACAATAGAAATGAAAATATTAATATATAGGGCAGGAAAACATCCTAAACCCCTTTACCTTCACAGACAACATTTAAGGCTCTTTACAACCCAGTTTCATTCATCTGCCCTCTTCCTAGCATGCAACTCCCAGGACTATTCTGAACATAGTCCTGCCTTCGGTAATGATACTTCCTTTGTGTGAGATGTGCCCTTATCTTCCAATACAAACTTTCTTCTAAGTCCAACTCAAATATTTCATCTTGTATGAACCCTTCTCCAATCTCCAGGGTCCAAACTATTTTGAAAACACTTTATTTCTACCTTCAATACAATTAGTTATGTGAATATCATGTTTAAGGAAGTCTCTGATTCAATTCTAGATTCAGAAATGTGGTTACTCTATTAAGGTATAAATCTCTCTCCCTCAATCACCTGTAGTTACTGAAGATAGAAATGCCTGGACTCTCACCAACTGTAATGCAGTGGTTCTAACGTGGTGGTTCTCAACTGGAAGGCAATTTTGCTCCTCAGAGCAAAGACCTAGGGACATTTCTGATTGTCACACTGGGGGTGAGTCCTATTAGCATCTAGTAGGTAGATGCCAAGTATGCTGCTAAACATCACACAATGCCCAGGACAGTACCCTCAACAAAGTATCATACCTCCCCAAATGTCAATAATGCTGAGGTTGAGAAGGTTTACAGTGACATGTTGTTTGAAGCCACTAAATCTGTAGTAATCCCTAACCCCCTCAGAATGGTTTCAGTAATACCAAGACTAATATGTATATATATACAACTTTGCTACTAAAATCTATGCTCAAACCTTTGAAGGTACAGAATCAAGTACAGCTCCTGGTTTCTGGTTTCTGAAATTTTATCCTACCCCAAGGAGGACCAAAGCTCGAATTACTCCAAGAAAGATAAATTGCATTCCTCCAAACTTATAACTTGATCTGAAGACCGCCTATACTTTTTCACCTGCCCTCCTCCTACTCATTCTTCTAAATCCAGCTCAATGGTCAGTTCTCCAAGGAAACCTCCCTAAAGAATCCCATAGACTAGGCTAGCTCCTCTCACATGGTCCCACTGCATACACTTCGTCACTACTTGTACCAAATAATTAACCCAGCACACTGCCTATTAGTTGTAGGTGCTGTTTGTTGAACAAATATTTACTGAATGCCTCCTGGGTGTCAGGCACGTTCTAGACGCAGAGAGTATAGCAGAAACCAAAGCAGACAAAGTCCTGCCCTCATGGAGTTCACACTCTAATGAAGGCAACAAACAAAACAGAGAGATTACACAGTAAGTGAGATGTGCTACAGAGAAAAGATGCGCAGAGAAGAGAGCCAGGGCCAGGTGGATGGAGCCACGGTTGCAACCGTAAACAAAGTAGTCAAGGAATGCTTCATAGAGAAGGTGACATTTGAGTTAACCCCTGAAGGAGATAAGAGAACAAGCCCTGTGGATTTCTGAGGGAAGCGTGCTGCCAAGCAGGGTGAGTATGTCTGGCATTGTTTAAGAACTATCAACTAGTCCAGCAAGGGGGCAAGCAAGTAGGAGAAGATAAAGTCTGAAGAGTTGGGCAAACTAAGTAGAGCCTTGCAGGCAATTCTATGAACTCTGCTCTTAATCCAATTAAAATGGAGAATCACCAGAGGACTGTGAGCAGTGATATGATCTAGCTCACAGTCTAAAAGCATCTCTCTGGCTGCCATGTTAAGGAATAATGAACGAATGAATGAACAAATGAACCAATCACATTTCTTAAAAAAATAATAATCTTTTGGGGCTTCCCTTGAGGTCCAGTGGTTAAGAATCCACCTTGCAATGCAAGGACACTGGTTCGATCCCCCGCCCAAGGAGATCCCACGTGCCATGGAGCAGCTAAGCCCATGTGCCACAGCCACTGCTGCAACTCCTGAAGCCCCCGCACCCAGAGCCCACGCTCTGCGACGAGAGAAGCCACCACAATAAGCCCTGCACACTGCAATGAAGAGTAGCCTCTGCCTGCTGCTGCTGCTGCTAAGTCGCTTCAGTCGTGTCTGACTCTGTGCGACACCAGAGACGGCAGCCCACCAGGCTCCCCCGTCCCTGGGATTCTCCAGGCAAGAACACTGGAGTGGGTGTCCATTTCCTTCTCCAGTGCATGAAGTGAAAAGTGAAAGTGAAGTCGCTCAGTCGTGTCAGACTCTCAGCGACCCCATGGACTGCAGCCTACCAGGCTCCTCCGTCCATGGGATTTTCCAGGCAAGAGTACTGGAGTGGGGTGCCTCTGCTTACGACTGGGGTGCCTCTGCTTACGACTAGAGAAAGCCCGAGTGTAGCAAAAGAGACCCACCACGGCCAATAAATTAAAAAAGAATAATCATAACCTGTCTACATGTTGGTTTTCTCAGCTCTCAGCTCCTTAGACACACTGACTGTCTTATTCATCACTGTGCTGCCAGTTTCCAGTAGAAAGTGGCTGGCACCCACTAAGGGCTCAGTGTGGAATAAACAAACAAATCTTTCTTGTTCCCAAAGGATTGTGCCATGATTTAAAAAAAAAAAAAGGGCCCCTTATCCATGGTGCTGGTTCAGTAGATAGGCCTCCTGCTACAGTCTAGGATTTATTTTCCTTTTATTGTCTCCTCAATATTTGCAGTTTGCTTAACCAAGTAGAATCCAATCGTTATGCTTCCACTTACCTGGCTCTCAGGTTAACCACATCATCAATTGAGGGAAGCAACATAGTTTATTATAAGCATTACTCAGGAAACCTGAATTCCAATCCCTAATTACCAGGGACCTAATTACATGGCCTTGGACAAGTTATTTCTTTAAAACTCTTTCAGCCAGTTTCACACATTAGCCTGTTTTTAAATGGCCTTTTCAGCTCTCAAGTTCTATTCCAGTTACAAACGAAGCAGAGGAGGAGGGTGTAACTGGGAGTTCACCTCAAGTTCAGGGAAAATGCTTCATATGCTTTTGCTTTGTGCTGTTTTCCCTCACTGCTGTGCCATGGTTCAGACTCTAAGGATAGAGGTACAAGGAATTTCTTTTTCGACAAAGATTTTAATAGCATCAACGTTTTGGCAGCAAACCCTCTCAAAGGTGAACCAAACTGACTAATTTGAGTAAGCACTATCTTTTTTTTTAAAATATTACTATGTATGGAAACTGGTTCCTAGAACTACAAGAGTTCACAACACATCTGGAATTCCAGGTTACTGCCTGCCCCAGGACTAGTTATGGACTGACTTCAAGTGAGTCAGGCATCTCTGCCTCTCTTCCCTCACCAGTGAAATGTCCATAATCTATGTTCTATTTATCCACCTCATAGGGATACGTACAAGTACTTACTCTATTCAAATCCAAAATGCAAAATTATTGACTTTTCCTGTTTCAGCTACATTTGTCTGGAGGGAAAATAAGCTGTCAACTATTAAATTCATTTACTCAACTCCTAATAAACGAGGGATAGCATAAAATATACTAGCAGGTAATTCCCAAACTATTTTTCTGTTACTTTGAAGGGTGCTTTGTACTTTCATCTGAATGGTAAACTTCAATAAATGGTAATTGTTTACCATTATCTCCTACCATTGGTAGGAGATCAAACAAGTCAATCCTAAAGGAAATCAACCCTGAACATTCATTGGAAGGACTGATGCTGAAGCTGAAGCTCCAACAGTTTGGTCACCTGATGCAAAGAGCTGACTCATTAGAAAAGACCCTGATGCTGAGAAAGACTGAAGGCAGGAGGAAAAGGAAACAACAGAGGATGAGATGGTTGGATGGCATCACCGACTCAATGGACATGAGTTTGGGCAAGTTCCCGGGAGCTGGTGAAGGACAGGGAGGCCTGATATGCTGCAGTCCATGGGGTCACAAAAAGTCGGACACAACTGAGAGACTAAACAATAACAATTACTGCTATTAATAAAACTGTATTAATTTGGCCAGGTATTTTTTATATCCTTCTAGATTACCTTTAAAAAAAAAACAAAAACCCACCATCCCCAGAAGGACCAAGCATGAGGACAGCGGCAGGCCTGGCTTCACTATTACACAGCTAAGGTGCGAGTGTTTCACAAAATACAGTTTAAGTAAAGTAATTCTCTGGACTCTAGAAGGCTGCTTATTTACAAGCACATATATCACTGACAAAACTACTAGAGGTGGACTCCATTACTATTTGTTTTAAGCATCAGTAAACTGTGGCACAGACTTGCCCAAGGTCCCATAACTAGTGAGAGGAGTCAAGATAAAACCTAGGTCGCCTGGCTTCACAATCCTTGCTCTGAATAGCTATTGCATGCTGCCCTGAATTTCCAGTTTAAGTCCATTTCATCACGCTCCTAATGCTCTTCTCTCACTCATCTATATATGGATCAAATTTACCTGTTCACTCAAGAAATTCAGCAAGAGTGAACAACTACTACATGCTGGGAAATTAGGAGCATAAAGTAGTAAGACAAAGTCCCTATCCCCAGTCAAGCAATAAATGGTCACAATAAAGGATGAGAGTAATGCTAGAGGATTCTATATAACAAAGTATCATGGAAACACAAAGGAACAATATCTAAATGAAACTGGATACTCAAAATAGGCTTCATAGAAATGACTAAGATCAAGATAACAGAAGTGATGATTTCCAATTTAGTCACCTTAAGAATAGGCATGAGAAGGAGCTGGCAATTAAATAGTCTATCATGCTGGCTTCTTGATCAAAACTGTTTAAAATAAAATATGCTCCGGATCTGCCCTATGAACTGCAGATGAACATCGGGCCATTCACAGCATCATCGACTTGGTGGACATGAGTTTGAGCAAACTCCAGGAGATAGTGAAGTACGGGAAGCCTGGTGTGCTGCGGTCCATAGGGTCGCAAAGACTCAACACCACTTAGTCACTGAACAACAATGCATAGGCCATGGCAGAAGCAGGGAGAGGATAACTTAAATCTTTGCAGTCAGGGGAATGGAGGGAACGCATGAAGTTGAGAAAAGGTACATATAAGAGACTAACAGCATCAGACTAGACTGCCTGAGTTCAAATGTGGACCCAGCACCTGTGGGACCTAGGGAAATTAACAATGTCTGTGCCTTCACTTCCTCATCTACAAATGGGAACAATTTTGGTGCCTATCTCATAGGATTGTTGTGGGGACTAAAAGAAACATTGAGGGCAGGAGAAGGGGACAACAGAGGATGAGATGGTTGGATGGCATCACTGACTCAATGGACATGGGTTTGGGTGAACTCCAGGAGTTGGTGATGGGCAGGGAGGCCTGGTATGCTGCGGTTCGTGGGGTCACAAAGAGTCAGACACAACTGAGTGACTGAACTGAACTGAATGTGTGTATAGCAGCACCTGGCCCATGGGAAGCACTATACAAATGTTTACTATTATCATTGCTATTATTCCCTGGTCTAAACTGAATCCTCAAAGATGAGAAGTTGGACGGCTGGAAGAAAGGTCAAAGAGACAAGGCACTAAAATAACAAACAGAAGAACTTGTAGTCAGCAATGAGAACTACATGGAGTTCAAAGTTGCTGATTAGATTAGCATTTCAGAGAGACTGCCCTGGCAGCTGCATAGAAGATTAACCTGATGGACAAGACACAAGATTAGTTATGAAGCTGTGACTAAAGCTCAGGGAAGAGATGATGAAATCCAAAGTAAGGCAGTGAAAAACGGGCCTATGAATTTAAGAAGTAGTTAAAAATATATATTTAGGAGATAAAATTGGTAGAACTTGGTGACTGAGAGGATATGCAGGGTTAAGGAGAAGGGGAAAGTTTATGGCTTGCATGATAGCATCAACAAATCAAACCGTGAACTCAAAAGTAGGAAGAGCTGAACAGGGAGAGGAGAAATGAGAAACTAAGTTTCAGACACAATTAGCTTGAGATGTCTAGGGATTACCCAGAGATCCATCAGGATGCAGACCTGAGAGCCCAGGAGAACAGTCTGAGCAAACCTGGGACCATATGTAAGTGACACACAAAGGACAGACAAGCCTGAAGCCTAGGAGAGAGATCCGAGCAAAGCCGGCGACACGCTTCCCTCGTGGCCCCGAGAGTAAAGAATCTGCCTGCAGTGCAGGAGACCTGAGTTTGACCGCTGGGTCAGGAAGATCCCCTGGAGGAGGGAATGGCAACCCACTTCAGTGTACTTGCCTGGAGAATCCCATGAACAGAGGAGCCTGGCAGACTCCAGTCTGTGGGGTCGCAAAGAGTCGGACATAACTAAGCGACTAACATTTTTTTTCAACATATAGATGGCAGATGAAGCCACAGACGTGAGCCTACCCAGGGAAAATATCCAAGGAGGAAACGAGCAGTAACCTAGGATAAAACCCAACAAGAGTAAGACAGTCCTCTCTCCGTATATGCTGGTTCGACATCTGTAGATTCAACCAACTGTAAGTTTAATTTGGTTGGTTGGTTGAATCCACAGACTCAGAATCCAGGATATGCAAGGCAATTTCACTATATGCCATTTCATGTGAGAGACGTGAGCATCTGTGAAGTTTGGTATCCTTGGGAATACCCAGGAACCAGGGACGAGGGAATACCTCGGTCCTGGGAACTGATACCCCACAAATACAGAAGGATGACTGTCTTTAAAGGATAAGCCAAGAAAAGGAAACCCCAGAATCTCTGAAAATCAACTCAACCTTTGCACAGATTCTAAAGTTAGGATCAATACTGTGGAAACTCACAAACGTCTAAGTGGTTACAGTCACCCCTCAGTATTCTTGGGGGATGTTTACAGGACCGCTGCAGATACTAAAACCTGTGGATATTCAAGTCCCAACAGTTGGCCCTCCCTCCTCCATATCCATGGTTCCACATCCACAAATACAACCAACTGCAGACCCAGTCATACTGTATTTACTGAAGAAAAAATAAATCCACATGTAAGTGGACCAGTGCTGTTCCAGCCCACGTTGTTCAAGGGTCAACTGTACTTCCTTCACTGGTTTTTCCTTCTCCCTGCATTTCCTAGTAAGAAGTTACAGTAAAGATTGTGTAATCCTTGAGAAGAAAGGACTAGAAGTCCTTATTTGACTTCCTGTCACTAATGCCTAATATAAGGCCTTGTACACATATGCTTGTAGAATGAAAGTGTTTGTCATAAAATTGGAAATTTTCCCATTTAACAAGACACAAGGGTTCATGGAATGCCTAGAGCTGCTTCCAGCCCAGCCCAGAGTAACAGAGCCTGAAGAAAGCAGAAGCAGAAACACAGCAGACCTTGTACACTGCTCTGGGAATATAAGATGGTGTAGCCATCTTTGAAAACAATTTGGCAGTTCCTCAGTTAAAACAGAGTTACCCTGCTGCTGCTGCTGCTGCTAAGTCGCTTCAGTCATGTCTGACTCTGTGCGACCCCATAGACAGCAGCCCACCAGGCTCCCCGGTCCCTGGGGTTCTCCAGGCAAGAACACTGGAGTGGGTTGCCATTTCCTTCTCCAATGCATGAAAGTGAAAAGTGAAAGTGAAGTCGCTCAGTCATGTCCAACTCCTAGCGACCCCATGGACTGCCGCCTACCCCATCCACTCCAAGGTAATATACCAACAGAAATGAAAACATATGCTCACACAAAAACTTGTACAGGAATGTTCACAGAAGTATTATTCATAATGGCCCCAAAGTGGAAACAACCCAAATCTCCATCAACTGATGAATGGACAGGCAAAATGTGGTACTTTCATACAATGGACTATTATTCAGCAATAAAAATAAATGAAGTACTGATATATGCTACAATACGGATGAATGATGAAACTATGCTAAATAAAAGAAGCCAGACACAAAAGGCCACATATTGTGTGATTCCATTTCTGTTCAAAAGGTTCAGAATAGGCAAATCCATAGAGACACAAAGTAAATTAATGGTTGCCAATGGCTGGTGGAGGGAAGAATGAGGAGTGGCTGCTAATGGGTACGGGGTTTCTTTAGGGGTGATAAACCATTAAAGTGTACACTTTTAAAAGAGTAAATTTTATGATACACGAGTTACATCTCAATTTTAAAGGGGTTGGGATAGAAATACAAAAAGGCCAGAATCCATGCTGCTCTCCAGAATTTCTTCTAGTTCAGATGATTCCATCACAAACACACCAACAAATCAGTAAGTTGAACAGTACTGGCAACAGTAACCATAAAAAATTAAAACAATTTGCAGAACAAGTTGATTACACCAAAGAGATGTCGAATTCCTCCCCCAAAAGTCAGAGGTGCCAAGACTTTTCCCCTGGGGAGAGGAGGAGAACCCCCATATACATCTGTGACCTTGTGAGGAGGTAGCCAAGCTACAGTTCTAATTGAGGGAGATTGAAGCCTAGAGCACTTGTAACTTTGCTGAAGCGAACAAACACCTGCCTGAGCAGCTTCTCCTACTGAAGCACCAGACGTTGCGTTAATCCACCCCAGAGCTGGGTCTGGAAGCCACAAGGTTAACAGGATGCCTTGGTCAGCAACCTAGTGAGCTACTGGTCCTTTGCAGGGGGTGGGGTCTGGGGGATGGTGGGGGAGGAATTCTCTTCATTTTGAAATGAACAAAGGGGAGGGGACACAACAAGGATGACAACATTGCGTGACAGATGACACAAAGGCTTGGAAAGGTTGTGTGTGCTCCCAATTCTACCATACAGTAGCTGAGAAAACTGGGCAAGTCACAATACCTCTGGACCTCAGTAAGACATTATCTCATATCTCACAAAGCTACTGTCACAATGCAAGGCCCAACTGTAACACTCAAATACTAGTATTCTCTCCAGTTCACCAAAAAAGATAACTAATGGCTAGTACTGTATATTGTGGGGTCATATTGGATAATAAGGCTCACAGACCTCTTTTCTATTTGATGCTTGCACGCTAAGTCACTTCAGTCATGTCGGACTCTTTGCGACCCCGTGGACTGTAGCCCGCCAGGCTCCTTCTGTCCATGGGATTTCTCAGGCAAGAATACTGGAGAGGGTGCCACTTTCTTCTCCAGGGGATCTTCCTGACCCAGGGATGGAACCCACATCTCCTGCATTGGCAGGTGAGTTCTTCACCACCGAGCCACCAGGGAAGCCCAATAACTTCCCAAACTCTTTAATATAATTGAACTTGCTGCCTCTGCTGCCCCATCTTCCATTTATCACCTCTGTTCTTTCTACTCTAGCCATACTCAACTGTCAGCATTCTTCCAGCTTTTGAACAGTTTTTTCTCTCCTTTCACCTGCCTTAAATATCACTTTCTCCTTCACCCTTCCGATCTCAATTTCGACAGCACCTGCCTATCCCGGGAAGGTTTGACCTTATTAAGTCCAGAGTCGTACAACTCCCTACTCACCTTCCCTTCATTACTCTAACACAAGTTGTACTTCTCAAACTATGCTGGGCTTCCACTACTGGACTACAATTCCCACCGAGTGCTGGGTCTGTGCCTGCAGTCCTCATTGCTCGATTCCCAGACTTATAACAAGTGCCTAACACATATTTGGCAAATGCTGACTGAATAAATGAATGACTGCAATTAAGCAAAAAGCTTAACTAACTAAATGGAAGATTTCACATATATTCTCTTCATATAAAAATCTTTCAATTTTTTTAATTTTGAAGAAAATTATGGATACAATCAAATGCAATTTTTCATAATCACTATGGGGGAAAATGGCTTAAGCACACACGCATTTTCTACAACTTAAACAGCTAATACCAAACACAATCAAAAGGAGGAAAACTACCACCTCCTCAGTGGGAATGGTACTCCTAACAGTTTTGTTTTAGGGCTTACATCTCCTTAACTGGAAAGAGTGATAAAGGTATATGTAATGCAAATTACAAACATTACAGTCAAATCATGCACTGGAGTAAAAACAAGTGGATATTTTTTAAACCAGCCCTCTTCTACCCTCTGCGCAAAAAGAATGTCCACACACTTAACAGAAACACAGCTGACTCCAAACAGCTGACCAAGTGAAGGTTTCTGTGAAATACTTCGAATTCCATAAGCACTCAGGACTGCACAGACTACGGGAAGAGAATGTTCCAAGCACAGACTAATGATCAGAAGGTGCAAACGAAATAAACCTGGGTGGTGACTACCTAAGGCAGTCTGAGGACTGAATATGTTTGTTCTGAAGTCATCAACTGGGAGGAGGAAACGGCCACCCTCTCCATTATTCTTGCCTGGAGAATTCCATGGACAGAGGAGCCTAGCTGCTATAGTAACCGGGGTCGAAAAGAGTCGAACGCGACTGAGCGACTAACACTACTACATCAACTAAGCTTCAGCTTCTGAAATACACTAAAAATACTTATCATGGTTTATATCTCAAGAATAAATGACAGAGATTTGTCATTAAAGATAACTACTTTCCTTTGCCTAGTTTAGGATATATAAATCTCTATCACATTTCACACTTTTTGTATTTTGGACTTCTTACCAACAACTTCAGTTCTTCTCATGTGTTTGTTCCTGATGCTAATGAGAACTCAAGTTATACTAACTCGGAATTTTTATTATCATTTTGGGGATGTGACCACCTTTTAAATTCTGTTCATATTTTAACTCAGCAACTTTAATCCAGCAATCAAAGCTTCATTAGCCTGTAAACAAACTGTTTCTCAGGTAAACTGAATTGCCCCACATCAGGATCTTAAGCAAATAAATAAGTACAAAAAAGGCAGAGATTATAAATTAGGGTAGACAAATCTGTATCTAGCCCCACGCCGGTAAAGAGCATTCTATCAATATAGTGAAATGCTAATCTCCTAATTAACAACCTAATTAGGTAATTATGGCTTTGCAGAGGGATGCCGAAATGAAATATGACAACATGGTCACCTCTTTATATGGCACCTGTGGGCCTTTTCAGCTGTCATTGCAAAGAGTGCAATATCAATTTGAACAGATGACAAAGTGCTGTCATTTTTCATTCTGATAATATACAGAATGCTTTGGACAGAAGCAGTTTACAAAAAGAAACATCTTGCCTGGTATTTTCCCAATTTAAATATGCTAAAATACTTTGTTAAATTTTCTGCATGCTTTTGTATATTATATTTAGGAGAATTACCATGCATATTAAAAAAAACAACTAGACATCATGCTTAACTGTACTGAAATTATCGCAATTTCAATTATGAAGTATATAATCAGAAAAGAGTAAAAGGCACAATTCTTCATGACATTTTAATATTCATACATCTTGAATACTGTTATCAGAAAAATTAAAATTCAAACAAACTTTGATCTTTAATTTTTTTCTTACAAAATTTTTAAACGTGAAATAGAAATTTATACTTATAATTTTCCATATCAAAAACGCACTTCCCAAGATACAAATATTCAACTCACAAAAAAAGTTCTATATGCCAACAACCAGCCTTATGGAGACAGGCATGTACCCTCTAGGAAAGACAGAGCTGCCACCCGGCTACTCGCTGTCCCACTGGCCACTGAAGAGGTGAGGGGAGCACTGGGTCACGGGTACTACCGACACAAATGTGACTCTTCTTTCAGGATAGTTTGGGGGAGAAGAGGAGGCTAGCCTGGGAACTTCAATATCCTTTATGATGAAATACAGAAAACCAGGGGCTTCCCTGGCAGTCCAGTGGTTAACATTCTGTGCCTCCACTGCAGGGGGCAAGGATTCCATCCCAGTGAGGGAACTAAGATCTTGCATGAAGCAGTGCAGTACAGCCAAAACAAAAAAGACGAAACCATATTTTAATCATTACACAACTGAGGTTAAAACTAACTTCTTGAAAATACAATCCATTTATAACTTCAGATCACCTGCATTAGGGAAAACTTTCAAAATGATGTGCAAGAGTACCTGTATTTCTCAATTACAAGTTAAACTAAAAGGATTTTTTATTGAAAAATAATTTATGCTTATCAGAGAATATTTTGGAAAACTGAAAAAGCATAACGACCTATAATCTCACCACCTGTTTTTTCTCTTTATATATTTGGTATTGAGATCATACTTTACAGTTTTATATCCTTTTTTCACTTCATATTATATGAGCATATTAATATGTCACTAAAATTCTTCTAAAACATCTAAAATGCTTATATAGTATTTTCAATCATGCTTTTTCCAAAATTTCTCTTACCTCTCTTTTGAATACTACAGTTGTTTCTAATTTTTGCTATTATAAATACTTCCACAGTGAACATTTTTGAACATGAATACTTTTCTACATTTCTGATTATTTCTTTAACAAAGATTCTTAGTAATGGGATTACAAACTCAAAAGGCATATATGACTTTAAAGGCTTGTGATAATACTGCCAAAGCACTTGCCAGAAAAGTTTTACCAATTTTTATTCCCACTGGTAATATGAGTGATTATCTCACTACCAACCTCTGCCAGCAATGAGTATTATTAGAGTCCTGTTAAATCTTTAAACTTCAAATCTTAAGAGTACACTTGTAACCAAACACTCCCACAGTATAGTCAACAACAATTTTCTACAGGTAGTAAGTTTAAAATGAGTTGATGATCCTGCCAAAACAAGGGCCAGTTCCAATATTCAAATCTAGAGCAGCATGGAAGAGTGAAAAAAGCACTGTGGTATTTACAGTTAAAAAAAAAAAAAAAACAAAGGTTCAAAGCACAGCTTTGCCATTATCAGCAACTCTACCTTGAATCACTTTACTTCTCTAAGCTTCAGTTTCAGCATTTATAAAATGGGGGCAGGGAATACATAATATACTCCTAGCTCTAACAACTTCAAAAGGCAGTCATGGGCACACTAAAAGGTAATATAAACAACTGGAGGTGTTTATTGTGATTTAACAGATCAATTCATTTAATAGCCTAAAAATAGCATACTGAGACCCTTTTCTCAACAGTGCTTGGTTCATATGCGTGCTAATTCACAAAGCACAACTAGAAATTAACAAGACTAATTTCATGATCCAGACAAGAAAATAAGTCTCATTCCTTTACAATCACTCCATAAAATCATTTCTTGTTACACTGTACTAATCTGAATGGCCTGTGCCCCTGAATGCTAGTACCTGCTGCTGCTGCTGCTGCTGCTAAGTCGCTTCAGTTGTGTCTGACTCTGTGCAACCTAGACGGCAGCCCACCAGGCTCCGCCATCCCTGGGATTCTCCAGGCAAGATCACTGGAGTGGGTTGCTATTTCCTTCTCCAATGCATGAAAGTGAAAAGTGAAAGGGAAGTCACTCAGTCGTGTCCAACTCTTCATGACCCCAAGGACTAAAGCCTACCAGGCTCCTCCATCCATGGGATTTTCTAGGCAAGAGTACTGGAGTGGGTTGCCATTGCCTTCTCCTATGCTGGTACCTACATCCCTCCAAAAATACCATGGTAGAGGTACTTACTTCTCATATGCAACCTCCCACGTACCGTATGAGAGTGGCAGTACTGTCTGGGTCACAGAGCTAATAACCGAAAGAACCAATATTCATATCCAGGTGAATGTGACTCCAAAGCCCCAGCTCACTCTGCTTCAGGTTTCAAGGCTGCATCTCAGTTCCTCTTTGTTAGCCTCCAGTATGTCAGCAACTAAAGCACAGATTAAAAAGTTATTTGTTTTAAAAAGACCATTCCTTCAAAACATTTTCTACCAACTTCTCCGCTGAAACAGTACTTATTTATAATACAGTACCTTAAAATGAGTCCACAGGGAACTAAAAATGTGATTTTTTTTTTTAAGTTTTACACATTTGGTCCATTTTGACAGCATCAATAATAAAAGCATATTCATAAAAGTATAGGATATGACTCTAACACTGCATATATTTAGAGGTAAGTGTGACATAATATTCAATTTCTCTCAGAAGCGATTACCATAATTTAATTCCACTAGTTATTCTAATACCTTCTTGCTATTTCCAGAATTTAAGTTTTGTTGTTGAAGTGGCTGCTCCCATTTTTCTCACTTTCAATTACTTAAAACTGTTTTCTTCTTTGGGTCCAAATTTTGTGCTTCCTATATTAAATCTATTTCCTCAATATACCTAGGCTGCTGCCAGCTCGAGTTAATAAATTTTGAATGACTGCTCAGAATTTTTTTTCATTTTTATATTCTATGTTATTTCCTTATATGATAGAATATGAATGAAAACAAGTATCTAGAAGACAAATATTTCTTCAATTTTCACTTTGTGGAAGCTGGGTATTAAAATAAAAATAAATTAAACTCTTGAGCTGGGAGCTCCCTGACCATATTTCTCTCACTAGGCTGGGTGTCTCTCTGCCTCCTTCCAATTTTGTGTATACAGAGTCAACAAAGCCCTCTGTGCAAGTGGTGAGCACCTGGCCTGTCAAGGTCCTTTCCCAGAAGTAATGAACAAAGAACAGAGGGAAAAGCTCAACAGTGGCTCCCTACCTGCCATCAAGAGAGAAGCAGCATTTTAGATTTGGACTGTTCTCCACTGGGGTCTGCCAGTAATCAGTTGTGCAGCTTTAAGCATGTCAATTAAAATCAGAAAGCTTAGCATCCTGAAAAGACCTCACCAAGACTTTAATTGAGCTCCCTCATTATTATCCAGATGAGAAAAAAAGATACAAGGATTTTTGACTTGACCAAAATCAAAAGGCTGTAACTGGCATACCAGCGTTCAGAATTCAAGTCCCTCTCAGTCAAGTGCACTTCCTACCAAACTGTAAATCACTGGGCACCAACTTCTTCATCTCCAGAGGTTATGATAACCACCCTGCCTTGTTCACTTCATGTACTACAGAGAGCACCAAAAGAGACGGGAGACCTGGTAGCATTTAAAGTGCTAAGGGCACAAAAGTACTACAAGATCATCTCCACCAAACCCCATCCCTGATTTAGCTTGATTATACAATTAAATCATTCACCCTGCCACTTTCCCAGGTATCAGTATGACTCCAACACAACACCCCCTCACTCCAGCAATTTACCAGTAGATTTCTGATCAGTGATCACAATTATGTTGGACCTCCTGCTTTGAACAGTGGATACCAAAATGTCAGTGAGCAGGTAGGTCAGGATTCACAATCAGGCAGCCTAAGACTGCACACAGCCCACAAATGTGTTTTGATCTACATGGTATATTTTTTTAATGGCGATTTTTTTAAACTAAATACATTAAAATCCAGACTTCCAGCATCCCTCTTGAAAACAACTGGAAGATGTAGGGACACTGGGCTCACTTCGTCACAGTGACAAGCAACTGGAGCTGAGTAGTGACTGGGGCTTCGAGACTGACTGGTCACGTGCCCTCCAGGTCACAAGGTCTGTCCTACTCTCTATGTCACATCACGGGCATCTGATTTGGAGACTCCTGAGGCAGCGTTCAAAAGAGAACTAGGACTTCCCTGGTGGACCGGTAGTTGAGAATCTGCCTGCCAATGCAGCAAACACAGGTTTGAGCCCTGGAATCTCGGGGAGATTCCACATACCGCAGGGCTCCCAGGCCCGTGTGCCACAACTACTGAGTCCACGTGCTCTGGAGCCCACGTTCTGCAGCAAGAGAAGCCACCACAGTGAGAAGTCTGAGCATCACAAGTAGAGAGTAGCCCCCTTCACGGCAACTGAAGAAAGTCCGTGCAGCAACAAACACCCAGCTCAGCCAGAAATAAATAATAAATAAAACTTTGGGAAAAAAAAAAGAACTAAATTAACAAATCCACAGAATCATGAAGAATGAAGAAAATAAGGTACACAAAAACATCTAACAATGACTATAAGCACTCAGTTATTTTACATTTAACACAAGCTGAAATGTGCTATCTTTGGGGTCAAAACTTCTGAAAAACTTCAAACTCACAGAAAACACAAGGTCAAGTTAAAACTCAACATTCAAAAAACTAAGATCATGGTATCTGGTCCCATCACTTCATGGCAAATAGATGGGGAAAAAATGGGAACAGTGACAGACTTTTATTTTCTTGGGCTCTAAAATCACTGCGAATAGTGACTGCAACAATGAAATTAAAAGGTGTTTGCTCCTTAGAAGGAAAGCTATGACAAACCTAGCATATTAAAAAGTGGAGACGTCGTTTTGCCAACAAGGGTTCATATAGTCAAAGCTATGATTTTTCCAGTAGTCAAGTGCGGATGTGAGAGGGGACCATAAAGAAGGCTGAGTGCCTAAGAACTGATGCTTTTGAACTGTGGTGCTGGAGAAGACTCTTGTGAGTCCCTTGAACTGCAAGGAGATCAAACCAATCCTAAAGGAAATCAACTCTGGATATTTATTGGAAGGACTGATGCGGAAGTTCCAATACTTTGGCCACCTGACGTAAAGAGCTGACTCATTGGAAAAGACCCTGATGCTGGGAAAGATTGAGCGCAGGAGGAGAAGGGGGTGACAGAGGATGAGATGGTTGGATGGCATCATTAACTCAATGGACATGAGTTTGAGCAAACTCCAGAAGATAGTAAAGGACAGGAAAGCCTGGTGTGCTGCCATTCACGGGGTCGCAAAGAGTCAGACAACAACAATCAGAATAACAGATTTACAGCAAATTCTCTCAGATGAAGCACGTACAATCCACTGAACTGCAACACTTTCTAAAGTCTTCAGTTATGAGTCAACAAGCAAAACAGACAGCCCATTTAAATATATATACCAAACATGACAGATAAGGTAATGAGCTCCTTGAGTTGTAGAAATCATGTTCGCTCCCCATTATTCCTACTGCCCAGTGCAGTGACGAGCACACCGAAGCTAGGGCTCAAGGGCTGACTCTTCTTTGAAGCCATCCACGTCATAAAGAGAAAGAATGTGGCATAGTTCTAAAAAGGAGAGTTACCAAAGTCTAACAGATAATCCCCTCTACTCTCAGCTCCATCAACTCCATAAACTAAAGGAATTCATTTAACCTCTCTGTGCTCTAGTTTCCTTATCTGTAACATCAAAATACTTATAATACCATCCTGTAGAGGAATAAATGAGTTAATGCATTTAACATAATGCTAGTACACAGTAAGTGCTCCCGAGCTACCACTGCCAGTATTTCCTCCTGTGTTCCACAGTACCTTGTGGGGACTGCTATCTTAGTATCTACAATGCTTTACTACAATTCACCTGCACACATCTCCCTCATGGGAAAGGAAACACCCTCAGGGTGGGGACCTGGTTATATTCCTTTTTGCGTCTCTGGGTCTAACATTTTCCCTGGCACTGCTGAATCAATCATAGATGTTCAAGGTATTTATTAACAAGAAAGGTTATGAGCAGAAACTGGAACTGACCTCTCTTGCTTGACATACAAGCCCTGACTCTGACCCTGTACTGGCCCTCCAACTTTACTGCCCAGTATTCCCTGGTGGCTCAGACAGTAAAGAATCCGCCTGCTAACGCAGGAGACCCAGGTTCAATCCCTGGGTCGGGAAGATGCCCTGGAGAAGGGAATGGCAACCCACTCCCGTATTCTTGCCTGCAGAATTCCATGGACAGAGAAGCCTGGTAGACCGTGGGGTCACACAGAGTCATACACAACTGAGGGACTAACACACACACACACATCCCCACTCAAAGAAGCAACAGCTTGCTTTATTCAGGCTGGTCTACTCACTACTCTAAAACCATGCCTCAGGCACTGCACCCTTACATCTTAACAGCTACCATCTTAGGGAACCTTGCCACATACCAGGAACTTTATCCACATCAGCTCACATCACTCCGTGAAGTCTGTATCAGTCTCTATCCCAAACTATACTCGAAAGAAATAATGCCAAGAATTAAGAAACTTGCCAAAGGTCACGTAGCTATTAAGAGGAGGGACCAAGAATTGAAGTCAGAGTCCATGGCTATGCTCTACAGAATGTCTGGTCCACTCATATTCAAAGCTGAGCTGACCCACATACTACCATCTTGCCTTGGAAGGTTATGGACTCCTCTACATTTAAAGAACTATCCGCACCATTCATTTTGACACGTATTTTCTTCTCTGAATAACTGCTTCAATATGTATTTGCATACAGAGAGCTACAGTGTGAGAGAAGAAAACACACATAAAAGGCACAGATACAGGCATAAGACACACGTGGGTTTGGACCCTGGTTCCGTCTCATAGCAGGTGTGTAATTTATCCTGAGCCCTCCTAATCAGTGAACTGAAGTTAAAATAATTAAACAAGAGAAACCTAAAATAATTTCTCCAATATAATAAGTAATAAAGCTCAGTTTACCCCACATTGTGAAGCCTTATCAGGTCATTGTACATGCCTCCAAAGTGGATGACCTCTTCCCCTCCTGTACCACCACTGAATCACCGAAAAGAACTCCAACCCAGTGTACATACCACTCTGTCAGAATTACTTCCTATCTTTTTCACTAAATTGAGCAGGCAAGAACTGAGTCTTGTTTATCCCCATACTGTCTAGCGTGGTACCTGGTATATGTTATTGTTTTTCAGTCGCCCAGTCGTGTTTGACTCTTTGCGACCCTATGAACTGCAGCATCCCAGGCCTCTCTGTCCCTGACAGTCACTCTTAGTTTGCCCAAGTTCATGTCCACTGCATCAGTGATGCCATCCAACCATCTCATCCTATGACATCCTCTTCTCCTTCTGCCCTCAATCTTTCCCAGCATCAGGGACTTTTGCAATGAGTCAGCTGTTCACATCAGATGACCTCGAATATATCCATACTCAACAAATGTTTGCTAAGAGAATCAACTGGGTTGGCCAAAAAGTTTGTTCAGGTTTTTCTGGAAAATGGTACGAAAACCCAAACAAACTTTGTGGCCAAGCCCATAGAATAATGAGCATTTAAAGGATTCTAGAAAAGAAACCATTTCTAGCTGAGGTTGTCCTGAACTGGTTGAGGCAAGGCCAATTTCAGGTGGGCCCTGGGTAACACCAATAGATGGAAACAGGAAAGGAGAAATCTTTCAGAAAGAAAGTGCTAACAACAAAGGAAAGGACAAAGTCCATTCCACCTCCTACTTATCTAGAGTAAAGAATCAGGGTAAGAGGCCTTTTGAAGCTTAGCTGGGAAGTTAGCCAGGAGCCAGATCAGGAATCTGAGTACCCTCCAGCATCACGGTAGATGAAAGTAAGTATGAGCATAAATCTGAATGGGAAAGGAGCCACCAGCAAGTCTCACAGGCCCCAACAAGCCTACAAGTGTGTAAACTGAACAAGATGAAAACAAGTATCGATACTTCATCAACAACCCTTCCAGCATTTACTGAGCATCTTGTGTGAACTCACAGAATATGAAGAATAGAACATGGTGCCTCCTTTCCCTGCTGCTCTAAATTAGGAATCCACCCCTTCTGCTTGTCAAAACAGAATAAGAATGTTGACTTTACTTTAACTGATGTGTGTAAACACCTGTCTCCATTTGACTGTTCACACCTGGGGAAGTTTTGAACTTTGCTGCTTTTGGTTTACAACAACAGGATGCTTTTGCACAGTGCCAAGTATTGTGATACGCTTCAAAAATCGCTTCATTCAGAATGAAAATTGTGCCAATCTCTGAGTCAACTTTTGGGTCTCCGGTTAAAGTAATGCTTCTGTTTAAACTACAGTGGTATTTTCTTTTCCAGCCTTAAACAGATCTAGAAGACTCTATGCCACTCCCATAAACAAAAAGCTGAATCAAAGTTCCAGGAGCACTCTGCCTATAAAAAAAACAGTTCTGCAAGGCTGTTTTACTCCTTTGGGGCAATGGAGATAAGGGGCGTTAGAAAGGGAATGCACAAGCAATGCTTTTAAAAACCTGATTTTCATGTTATGAGGATTAAAACACTGAGTAGAATCAGAAACTGTCAGTCAACAGTACCCTCCCCAAACCCCGACACTACCGAGTCCACTAGCTTCTCCTCCCCCAAATCACAGGCCCAAGCTGTCAGATTCACAACAGCCTTCTGTTCTGGAAAGGGCCAGGAAGCGGATGCTCACTGGATACTGGAGCAAGGGCCAGACAGGCGGTCCGACGGGCGGCGGCGAGCGCGGAGGAGTGAGGAGGGAAGCCAGCCTCCTTCGGTGGGCTGGCGAGGGTGTGAACGATGGAGCTAGCGGCTGGGGCAACCTTTACCTGAAGCTGCTGCCACACTATGGGCCGGGATGGCCCTGGGACACGTTCCTGGGGGGAGGGCCCGGCTCACCCGCGCCCCCAGGTCCCTGCCCCAGCTCCGCACTCTCGGAATCCTCAGGGACTGGCGCTCCTCCCGGCCGGCTCAGCAGCCGCTTTCCGGGCTCGCCCTCATACCCCCGCCGCTCCCTGCCGCTGGCCGGCCGAGCAGCGGCCCCGTTGCCCAGAGCCGCGCCACGACCCGGAACCGCACCCCGCGCACCGGAAGTCCCCGACCGGGAAGCAGCCGTTGGCTNTCAGTCGTGTCCAACTCTTAGCGACCCCATGGACTGCAGCCCACCAGGCTCCTCCATCCATGGGATTTTCCAGGCGAGGGTACTGGACTGGGTTGCCAGTACCTTCTCCCAAAAAGTGTGCAGTTGGGTTAATCCCGGGAAGACCTTTGGCCAGACAGGTGTGATGGGGTCAAGGAGTTTAAGATCTTAGCTTTTAAGAATGCTTAAAACAAAAGGCACAGAACTATAGAGGACAGTATGGAGGTTTCTTAAAAAACTAAAACTAGAGCTGCCATATGATCCTGCAATCCCACTCCTGAGCATCTATCTGGAGAAAAAACATGATCTGAAAGGATACATGTACCCCTGTGTTCACTGCAGCACTATTTACAGTACCCAAGACATGGAAGCGACTTAAATGTCCATCAACAGAGGAATGGATAAAGAAGATGTGGTAAAAATATACAATGGAATATTACTCAGTCATGAAAAAGAATGAAATGCCATTTGCAATAACATGAATGGACCCAGAGACTGTCATACTGAGTGAAGTAAGTCAGACAGACGAGAAATATCAGATGACATCCCTTATATGTGGAATCTTTAAAAAAAAAAATGCAAATGAACTCACTTGCAAAATAGAAACAGCCTCATAGACTTAGGAAGGAATCTATAGACTGGAGGGAAGGATGGGGTGGGAAGGAATAGATAGGGAGTTTGGTATGGACAAGTACACACTGCTAACAAGGACCTACTGTATAGCATGTGGAACTCTGCTCAATGTCATGTGGAAGCTTGGATGGGAGGGAAATTTGGGGGAGAATAGATACATGTGTATGTATGGCTGAGTCCCTTCACCGTTTACCTGAAACTATCACAATATTGTTAAATGGCTATGCTGCTAAGTTGCTTCAGTTGTGTCCGACTCTGTGCGACCCCAGAGACGGCAGCCCACCAGGCTCCCCTGTCCCTGGGATTTTCCGGGCAAAAGCACTGGAGTGGGTTGCCATTGCCTTCTCTAACCCAATAGAAAGTTAAAAGAATGGATGCTCAAGAGGTACATGAGAGAATTCTGGAAAGGCTTGTGTCACTGGCCTGAAGGTCTCAGAACAGGAGTAATGGAAATCACTGATGGTTCCAGGCAGAAAGATGGAGGCTATCCTAAGAGATGGATGTCCTGAATAACTTCAGATGAAGAGCTATCTGAGAATGGGTTCCTGGCTCAAGACCAATGGAGGAAAAAGTTGCTGAAGATCAGACAGTCAAGGAACCGAGATGCCATGTGACTTCAAAAGACCTCAGGATGAGGGATGGACACAGGGTGAAAAGGAAACCAGGGGGTTTCCCAAGCCATTCTACAACTGAGGAAGGTAGTTAGATGAGGAGGAGGGCCAACTACATGGATTAGCCTTCAAGGAGTTGGAATTGTATCAGAGAGTGGAAGTGGCTTTAAAATGCAGAGCTTACATTGACCTATCTCATGATCTAAAGGTGCATAGGGATAGGACCATAACAATTGACACACACAAATTTTATTCTTAAAACATACTGATGGTGCTAGGCCAAGGGTTGGTTGGGACTTCAGTAGACCTGGGGCAAATATCAATAACCTCAGATATGCAAGTGACACCACACTTACAGCAGAAAGTGAAGAACTAAACAGCCTCTTCATGAAAGTTAATGAGGAAAGTGGAAAAGTTGGCTTAAAGCTCAACATTCAGAAAACCAAGATCATGGTATCTGGTCCCATCACTTCATGGCAAATAGATGGGGAAACAGTGGAAACAGTGGCTGACTTTATTTTTCTGGGCTCCAAAATCACTGCAGATGGTGACTGCAGCAATGAAATTAAAAGATGCTTGCTGCTGCTGCTAAGTCGCTTCTATCGTGTCCGACTCTGTGCAACCCCATAGACAGCAGCCCACTAGGCTCCTCTGTCTCTGGGGTTCTCCAGGCAAGAATACTGGAGTGGGTTGCCATTTCCTTCTCCAATGCATGAAAGTGAAAAGTGAAAGTGAAGTCGATCAGTCGTGCCCAACTCTTGGCGACCCCATGGACTGCAGCCTACCAGGCCCCTCCATCCATGGGATTTTCCGGGCAAGAGTACTGGAGTGGGGTGCCATTGCCTTCTCCTAGAAAGCATATTAAAAAGCACAGGTTTTTAACAACCATCAGGTTTTCTAAACTTCAGCTCCAGCTTGGAAAGGAGGCCATGGGAAGGGACGGAGGTTCCTTTTCTTCTGGTCCCTAGGACTAGAATAGGGGCAGTAGACAGAGGTTTGAAGTCACTTACTAGCTGTGTGACCTCCAGTAAGTGATTTGCTTTCTGTGTATCTATTTGCTCATCTAGGTTTATTGTGAGCATCCATTGAGCTAATGCAAAGAACATGCTTGGAACAGTGCCTGGCACACAGGGAGTGTTCTGTAAACACGTGTTCCTATTGCCCAAGTCACCAAGATGGGCAGCAAGAATTAAGAACTTTTATACTATTTGCTTTCCTCGAACACAATTGCTGGAGCAATTCCTGCTCAACCTCAATTGCCTTTTCTCTCTCCACTCAGTGAACTCCTACTCTCTCTTTCTCTCCCAATCTTTTTTGTAAGTGGCTTAAAACAACAAGCATTTTTAGAAATCTGATTTTTTTTTAATGAAAGATAATTGTTTTACAGAATTTTGAACAACCATTTACTATTTCTCAAGATTTTGTGGCTTGGTGGGTGGTTCTTCTGCCAATCTCCCTGGCTCCCTCATGTATTTTCAGTCAGATGGCAGTTAGAATTGTTGGAAGATCAGAGATGGCAAGAAGTGTTAGCCAGGGACCTTGGTTTTCTCCTTGTGGCCTCTCTCGTGGCTATTTTCAGTTCAGTTCAGTTTAGTTGCTCAGTCCTGTCTGACTCTTTGCGATCCCATGGACTGCAGCACCCCAGGCCTCCCTGTCCATCACCAACTTCCGTAGTCAACCCAAACTCATGTCCATTGAGTTGGTGATGCCATCCAACTGTCTCATCCTCTGTTGTCCCCTTCTCCTCCTGCCCTCAATCTTTCCCAACATCAGGGTCTTTTCAAATGAGTCAGCTCTTCGCATCAGGTAGCCAAAGTATTGGAGTTTCAGCTTTAGCATCAGTCCTTCCTGTGAATATTCAGGACTGATTTCCTTTAGGATGGACTGGTTGGATCTCCTTGTAGTCCAGGGGACTCTCAAGAGTCTTCTCTAACACCACAGTTCAAAAGCATCAATTCTTCGGCGCTCAGCCTTCTTCACAGTCCAACTCTCACATCCATACATGACCAGTGGAAAAACCATCGCCTTGACTAGACAGACCTTCGTTGGCAAAGGATGTTTGTGCTTTTTAATATGCTGTCTAAGGCAATGGCACCCCACTCCAGTACTCCTGCCTGGAAAATCCCATGGATGGAGGAGCCTGAAAGGCTGCAGTCCATGGGGTCACTGAGGGTTGGACATGACTGAGTAACTTCACTTTCACTTTTCACTTTCATGCATTGGAGAAGGAAATGGCAACCCACTCCAGTGTTCTTGCCTGGAAAATCCCAGGGACTGGGAAGCCTGATGGGCTGCTGTCTATGGGGTCACACAGAGTCGGACATGACTAAAGTGACTTAGCAGTAGCAGCAGTAGCAAGCATCTTTTAATTTCATTGCTGCAGTCACCATCTGCAGTGATTTTGGAGCCCAGAAAAATAAAGTCTGACATTGTTTCCCCATCTATTTGCCATGAAGTCATGGGACCAGATACCATGATCTTAGTTTTCTGAATGTTGAGCTTTAAGCCAACTTTTTCACTCTCCTCTTTCACTTTCATCAGGAGGCTTTTTACTTCCTCTTCACTTTATCATCTGCATACCTAAGGTTATTGATATTTCTCCCGGAAATCTTGATTCCAGCGTGTGCTTCATCCAGCCCAGTGTTTCTCATGATGTACTCTGCATATAAGTTAAATAAGTGGGGTAACAATATACGGCCTTGACATGCTCCTTTTCCTATTTGGAACCAGTCTGTTGTTCCATGTCCAGTTCTAACTGTTGCTTCCTGACCTGCATTCAGATTTCTTAAGAGGCAGGTCAAGTGGTCTGGTATTCCCATCTCTTTCAGAATTTTCCACAGTTTCTTGTGATCCACACAGTCAAAGCCTTTGGAATAGTCAATAAAGCAGAAGTAGATGTTTTTCTGGAACTCTCTTGCTTTTTTGATGATCCAGTGGATGTTGGCAATTTGATCTCTGGTTCCTCTGCCTTTTCTAAATCCAGCTTGAACATCTGGAATTTCACAGTTCACATATTGCTGATAACTTTACTAGTGTGTGAGATGAGTGCAATTGTTCAGTAGTTTGAGCATTCTTTGGCATTGCCTATCTTAGGGATTGGAATGAAAACTGGCCTTTTCCAGTCCTGTGGCCACTACGGAGTTTTCCAAATTTGCTGGCATATTGACTGCAGCACTTTCACAGCATCATCTTTCAGGATTTGAAACAGCTCAACTGGAATTCCATCACCTCCACTAGGTTTGTTTGTAAGGCCCATCACATTCCAGGATGTCTGGCTCTAGGTGAGTGATCACACCATTGTGATCATCTGGGTCATGAAGATCTTTTTTGTACTTGCCACCTCTTCTTAAGATCTTCTGCTTCTGTTAGGTTCATACCATTTCTGTCCTTTATTGAGCCCATCTTTGCATGAAATATTTCCTTGATGTCTCTAATTTTCTTGAAGAGTACTCTAGTCTTTCCCATTCTATTGTTTTCCTCAATTTCTTTGCATTGATCACTGAGGAAGGCTTTCTTATCTCTCCTTGCTATTCTTTGGAACTCTGCGTTCAGATGGGTATATCTTTCCTTTTCTTCTTTGCTTTTTGCTTCTCTTTTTTCACAGCTATTCGTAAGACCTCCTCAGACAGCCATTTTGCTGTTTTGCATTTCTTTTTCTTGGGGATGGTCTTAATCTCTGTCTACTGTACAATGCCATGAACCTCCATCCATAGTTCATCAGGCACTCTGTCTATCAGATCTAGTCCCTTAAATCTATTTCTCACTTCCACTGTATAATCATAAGGGATTTTATTTAGGTCATACCTGAATAGGCTAGTGGTTTTCCCTACTTTCTTCAATTTAAGTCTGAATTTGGCAATAAAAAGTTCATGATCCAAGCCACAGTCAGCTCCTGGTCTTGTTTTTGCTGACTATATAGAGCTTCTCCATCTTTGGCTGCAAAGAATATAATCAGTCTGATTTCAGTGTTGACCATCTGGTGATGCCCATGTGTAGAGTCTTCTCTTATGTTGTTGGAAGAGGGTGTTTGCTATGACCGGTGCATTCTCTTGGCAAAACTCTATTAGCTTTTGCCCTGCTTCAATCTGTACTCCAAGGCCAAATTTGCCTGTTACTCCAGGTGTTTCTTGACTTCCTACTTTTGCATTCCAGTCCCCTAGAATGAAAAGGATATCTTTTTTGGGTGTTAGTTCTAAAAGGTCTTGTAGGTCTTCATAGAACCATTCAACTTCAGCTTCTTCAGCATTACTGGTCAGGGTATAAACTTGGATTACTGTGATATTGAATGGTTTGCCTTAGAAGCGAACAGACATCATTCTCTTATTTTTGAGATTGCATCCAAGTTCATTTCTTCTGAGGGATTCCTGCCCGCAGTAGTAGATGTAATGGTCATCTGAGTTAAATTCACCCATTCCAGTCCATTTAGTTCGCTGATTCCTAGAATGTCAACATTCACTCTTGCCATCTCCTGTTTGACCACTTCCAATTTGCCTTGATTCATGGACCTAACATTCCAGGTTCTTATGCAATATTGCTCTTTACAGCATTAGGCCTTGCTTCTATCACCAGTCACATCCACAACTGGGTATTGTTTTTGCTTTGGCTCCATCCCTTCATTCTTTCTGGAGTTATTTCTCCACTGATCTCCAGGAGCATATTGGGCACCTACTGACCTGGGGAGTTCATCTTTCAGTGTCCTATCTTTTTGCCTTTTCATACTGTTCATGGGCTATTTTGGGTTTCTACATAACAGAGTGGTGGGATTCTTAAAGGATAAATTCCAATGTGCTTTTATAAAAATGTTTTTATTATGTGTGCCATTTTAACAATTCTAACCATTAAGTGTGTGTGTGTGTGTGTGTGTGTGTGTGTGTGTGTTCGGCCATACTACTAGACTTACAGGATCTTAGTTTCCCAACCAGGGATCAAACCCAGGCCCTGACAGTGAAAACACTGAATCCTTGCTACTGCACAGCAAGGAAATTCCCAAATATATTCTATTCATTCTTTTTTAAAACTGGTATCTTTTAAAAACATTTGTTTATCTGTTTCCCTATGCTGGGTCTTTGTTGCTGCGTGCAGGCTTTCTCTCGTTATTGAGAGTAAGGACTACTCTCTAATTGCAGTGTGTGGGCTTCTCATTGCAGTGGCTTCTCTTGTGAAATATGGCCTCTAGTGTGCTCAGGCTTCAGTAGTTGTGATGTATGGGCTTAGCTGCCCCGAGACCTATGGAATCTTCCTGGACTAGGGATCGAACCTGTGTTCCCTGCACTGACAGGTGGATTGTTAACCACTGGACCACTAGGGAAGTCTCTCTATTCATTCTTGAAAACCAAGAATGAAAATCAGATTCACATACTGCTTCTCTTACTCTAGAAAGTTTTCTGAGAATACTTCTTGCTCACAGGTCACATGAGAAGCTTCGTTTTCTGTGTTCAAGATTTATCCCATTTTCTGGTATTCTTTCGATACACAACTGCCTCCCTGACAGGCCACAAGCAAGGAAACATGTTGCTCTCTCTCTCCAATATGTTTAAAGCTTAAAACACCATAAACACTTGGTAAAATGCATGTTAAATGAAAGGGTACTCAAAACACACACAGGAAGCAACTGGAAATCTTTTGTTGTTAAGCAGAATTTGTGTGTGCAAAGTACGACTTTGCCAAATCTATGACAACAAGCTGAGACTGAACGTGATAAGCTGAAAGGAGCCCTCTTTCAAGCCCTGCCAGTGCTGTGGGCAAAGGGAGGCACCTTCCAGCTCCTTTGCAAATGTGTGTTCTTCATATTGTGTATGTGTGACTATGCTTCCCTTCTATTTTCCCAATTTTAGTTTCCTCTCCTTTTGAAATGTATTTTTTCCTCCCATAGGGAAAACAGGCATTTTTACTGTTATGTTACAAAGTACTTTCAAGACAACAGTAAATTAGGTGTCAAAAATCCATTCAAACTGTTTGAAAGAAGCCTCCAAGAAATTGACGATTTCAGAACAATATAGTGTTTTTTCAAATTAAAATAACATTTTAGTGTGAAGAATTTTTTAAAGCAAATGTATTGCTCATAATAAGGTGAACTGGGTGGGTGGAAGAGAAGCACAAAATTAACCAACCAGAAAATCTTAAACATTACACTCAGCAGATACTGTTTAAGCATAGATCTGTTCTGGGTGCTTACAGAGAGTCCCTGAGCTTTGTTCTATTGTCTTTTTGTGCTGAATATTATTTCTGGTGTCCTTTTTTAGATACTTGGAGTGAAAATGAAACATCTGGCTGGTACTATTTAGTATCTCTCTGGGTACATTTATAGATAAATGCAGTCCCTCCCCAAATCCAGGCTCTATAACCAGTTTCTACTAGCATATTTTCTTGCTTTAAAGGTTAGCTAGTGCTGTGAGTTCCAACTTCTAAATTAATGATGTTAAGAGGACTTAGGATGTAAAAAAACAGACTCGTATGTTTTGTCGAATGCAACTTCTAAGAATGCATAATTAACAGTGTCTCCATTAATATACAGTATGTTCAACACTGAGACACCGCTATCATAAATAAAGGTAGACATGGATAAATTTATAATTAAAAATGCATTAGAAATTACAAGCATAATTTATTTACTAATGTGCACTGGAATAAATTTTATGTGTAATATTTTAAAACAAGGCATTAATAAATAATAGTGAACATAAAATGTTTTTGCAGCTGAAAATATTTCAATAAACATTAGTAAGTTAAATGCACTGCAGGAGTTATAATTGCTGTGAAGTAAAGTTCATAGAATACAATCAATGTAGAAAACTGTTTCTTGAGTGTATTCAAAATATCAGAAACAAATAACTTTTTTTCTTTGAAAGCTGACAAGTAGGGTATTCCCAGCAGTGCCTGCAAATGTTTTAAGAATAAAAGTTTAGGACATCCCAATAGTGGATAATTGATCATTTGATTAAAACAACCAAGATCCTTCTGATCAAAAACATTTACAGATTAGTGCATTCAGTCTTATCCATTTGTTTGTTTGACTCATACTGTTTTGGATCAGTTTCTCCCACTTGAGAACCCCATAGGTTTTTTTTTCAACCTTTCATTTAAAAATTGACCTTTAGCTTGCACTGTGGTTTTGATCTATTAAGGGAAACAATTCCTAAGGTGCAGGCACTGTTCTAAGGACTCATGCATTTTCCACACTCCTAGCTCTTAACTACTTCACTCTGCTGACTCTGTTATCTTAATCTTATATTTATTTCACTTTCTGAATGTTCACATCGGGTGTTTTCAATGAGATTGTAAGCCCTACAACACCCAGCAGTATTTGCTTGTTTGATGCCTCTGGAAAAAGAGATTATGTTTACGGGCAGAGTGTTTTTTGCAGTGGGGGGAGTTGCTTATTTGTTTTATTTTTTTCCATATATAGGACCTTAGTAGATGAACTGCAATGAATGGCATCCCGCATTGGTTGAGCCTTGTTCTGTGCCTGACGCTGATACACCTAATGGCTTATCAAGTCATTGTTGATGTTGTTTAGTTGCTAAGTCATGTCCAGCTCTTTTGCGACCCCATGGACTGTAGCTCTCCAGGCTCCCCTGGCCATGGGATTTTCCCAGGCAAGAATACTGGAGGGGGTTGCTATTTCCTTCTTCAGGGGATCTTTCCAACCCTGGGGATTGAACCCGAGTCTCCTGTATTGAAGGCAGATTACTGCTGAGCCACCAGGGAAGCCCAATAAAGCCATTAGACCTAATCTAATGTAATCCTCACAACAATCCAATAAATAGATATTGCTCTTATCCCTTTTTAACAAATGAGGAAACTGAACCTCAAAGAGGTGAAGTCACTGTCTCAAGATCTTATAACTAGCAACTAGCTGACTTGGAGGCCCCAGGCTCTACATGTGCCCTAATAATAATCAGCAACCCCTGTTCCTAAAATAACCATGTCCTTTCTCTAAATCATGTCACTGTCTGGCATCTCACAGTTCTTTCAGCTGGCTTGTCTCCCCATTGATATCTAATCTAAGTCCCTCCTGCTCCCATTTAAGATAATTCCCTCGAGTCCTGTCCTTAGTAGACAAGAACTGATGTTTAAAACACATGAGCAACATCCCTTTAGATATTTGAAGATGGCTATTAAATTCTCCTTAACCTTCTTTCCTCTGTGATAGGGTATTAGTAACCCCAATTCCTTTAGCCTTTTCTCACAGGGAATCTTTCTAAAGCGTTTCACGCCCTAAGCCACATTCCTAGAGAGTGTTTTCAGATTTTCCATATCTCAATTCATCATTATCACTTTCAAAGAGCATTTATTAAGCACCCACTCATGCACATGACCTCTGCTGGAATTTACACAGGATAGGAAAGCAAAAAGAAGCTATTTGGATGCCATTACTCTACGATGTCTGAGTCTCCAGATAGCGTTCTTTAAAATTCTTCCTGTGGGGACTTCCCTGGTAGTCCAGTGGTTAAAACTTCATGCTTCCAATGCAGGGGTGTGGGTTCGATCCCTGGCCAGGGAACTAGGATCTCACATAGTGTGGAGCCAATAAATAAATAAATCCTTCCTTCGACTCTATCATCTTCCCATCTGACTTATCTCCTGATGATTTACTAAGCTAGAAGTAACCTGATATATTTCAGTCATCATAGCATCCCTGACAACTGGCAGAGTAAGAACAAAATGTGTGGTTAGTAAGTCACTTCAACTGTGTCCGAATCTTTGTGACCCCGTGGACTGTAGCCCACCAGGCTCCTCTGTCCATGAGATCTCCCAGGCAAGGATACTGGAGTGTGTGGCCATTTCCAGGGGATCTTCCTGACTCAGGGATCGAACCTGTTTCTTCTACATTGGCAGTCAAGTTCTTTACCACTGAGCCACCAGGAAAGCCTGAGCAAATGCTAGCTCAGAAGTAAAAACAAAACCAAACCAAAAATCAGGTAGCCTGAAAACTGAAATCAGCCTCCACAGACTGCTAAGGGCTTTTCTGCTTTCCGTGAAAAATTGGAATGATGTGGTGACACTGGGTCCACAGCCTACTTGTCAACAATCAGGTGAGTGGTGGCTGCCCTCCTCCTGGTGATGCAGGCCAGGCGTCAGCCACCATCCATCAAGACCCTCTTACTATAGATTCCTCTGCTCATTTCCAAGACCTGCCTGGTCAGATGGCACTTAAATCTGAGCCCCTAACCTGGCTTTAGGAAACAGCCTAAGAACTAATTTCTGCTATACAATGCAGGGGTATTGATGATGAGGGGGAATGGCCCAGGGGAAAGTCTCAGAACCTGCTTTACCTGGGAGAGCATATTCCAGTCACACACTGAAGAGACCACAATTTCCAGCAAAATCTGGAGGTCCTACTGAAGAAAGAGGTTTTAGGAAATAAAGGGGTGGGGCTGTAAATTATGCATCTTTCTATTTCCCAGTTCTTTGCTAAAATCTCAGCACAAAAAAATGTTGCTTTAAATGAAATGCAAATGTGAAACCATTAGTTGTTCAGTCATGTCCGACTCTTTGCGACCCAGTGGACTGTAGCCTGCCAGGCTCCTCTGTGCATGGAATTCTCCAGGCAAGAATACTGGAGTGGGTTGCCATGCCCTTCACCTGGGGATCTTCCCGACCCAGGGATTGAACCCAGATCTCCTGCATTGCAGGCAGATTCTTTACCGTCTGAGCCACCAGGGCAATTCCCTGGTGGTTCAGTGGTTAGGACTCTGTGCTTTCATTACCAAGGACCTGGATTCAGTCCTTGGTCCCGTGGGGCACCGCAAATAAAAAAAGAGGCGGGGGGGAATAAACTAATCCTAGCTTCTGCTCAGCTCTGTGACCCTGGTAAAGAGTCACATTGCTTCTCTCAGCCTCAGTTTCCTCATTCACAGAATGAAAGTGATGGCATCTACTTGGCAGGATCTCATGATGCTATTCTGTGAAATCTAAAATGTTTTATATATGTAAGCTGTAAAAGATGAAAAATTTGCCTCTCAAAGATATTTAGATTTTAATGTTGTTTTCCCAATGCAGTAAAAAATAAATTTTTGAAATATGCATTTGTCTTTCAGACTCAGTAACAGAGATTTTCAATTAAATAATTTTCATTTTGAATAAAAAAGTCTGTAGACATCTTTATTTTACCTGGAGAAATAAATATGCTTGCCATAAGAGTATAGATAGGGAAACAGTGGAAACAGTGTCAGACTTTATTTTTTGGGGCTCCAAAATCACTGCAGATGGTGACTGCAGCCATGAAATTAAAAGACGCTTACTCCTTGGAAGGAAAGTTATGACCAACCTAGACAGTATATTCAAAAGCAGAGACATTACTTTGCCAGCAAAGGTCCATCTAGTCAAGGCTATGGTTTTTCCAGTGGTCATGTATGGATGTGAGAGTTGGACTTTAAAGAAAGCTGAGCGCTGAAGAATTGATGCTTTTGAACTGTGGTGTTGGAGAAGACTCTTGAGAGTCTCTTGGACTGCAAGGAGATCCAACCAGTCCATTCTAAAGGAGATCAGTCCTGGGTGTTCATTGGAAGGACTGATGCTAAAGCTGAAACTCCAGTACTTTGGCCACCTCATGTGAAGAGTTGACTCATTGGAAAAGACTCTGATGCTGGGAGGGATTGGGGGCAGGAGGAGAAGGGGACGACAGAGGATGAGATGGCTGGATGGCATCACGGACTCGATGGACGTGAGTTTGGGTGAACTCCAGGAGTTGGTGATGGACAGGGAGGCCTGGCATGCTGCGATTCATGGGGTCGCAAAGAGTCGGACGTGACTGAGCGACTGAACTGAACTGAACTGAACTGGAGTATGCCTAGTGCCGAGAACTGGGTTTCTTATGTCATCCCCCCAAAAAAGGAACCAGGGCTCCTTGGAGAAACGGCTGACTCTAGAACTGGGGAAGGAAACACACAAGATGAACCTGAAACATCTTATAGTGCCAGAAAGTAAGAAAATAGTTGGAAAAAAAAAAGCCTACATGGATGGAGGTACATCAAAAGGACACAGGAACAACAAGGATTTACGGTATATTGCACAGGAAACTATAGTCAATATCTTGTAATAAACTATAATGGAATAGATTTTCTTGAGAAATATATATATAACTGAATCACTTTGTTGTATACCTAAAACTAACATGATATTGCAAATCAACTATACTTCAATAGCACTTAGTCACTCAGTCCTTATCCAACTCTTTGTGACCCCATGGACGGTAGCTTCCCAGGTTTCTCTCACCATGGGATTTTCCAGGCAAGAATACTGGAGTGGGATGCTATGCCCTCCTCCAGGGGATCTTCCCAACTCAGGGACTGAACCCAGGTCTCCTGCATTGCAGGCAGATTCTTTACCTTCTCAGCCACTAGGAAAGTCCAATAAAAATTAAATAAAAATTTTAAAAAGTATTCATTAAAAAAAAAAAAAAAGGACATGGGAACCAGTGGCCAAACCTGAAGGTTTCCAGCAGTAACATAAAATAGTATTGGATTATCACTCAGAGTATAAAATAAATATCCACTACCTCAGCCAGGTGATCAAGGATAATATCAACAGTAATAAGTGGGACTTTCCTGATGGTCCAGGGGTTAACAATCTGCCCTTCCACTGCAGGGGGGCATGGGTTCAATCCCTGGAAGCATAGCTAAGATCCCGCATGCCATGCTACTTGGTCAAAAAAGAAAATAAAAAGCAGTAATAAGTCACATTGTTAGTGTGTACTCTTGCTAGGATGTGATGAAAATGACAATTTACCTCTGGGGTCTTCCTTCTCCAAACTCATAACTCCAGTTTTCATGAGGAAAATGCCTGATAAATCCCACTAGTGGGACATCCTGCAAAAGACTTGACCAGGACTCCTCTGACTGTTAAGGTCATCAAGAAGCAGAGAAGGTCTGAGAAGCTGCCCCAGTCAAGAGGAGCTTAAGGGAACTATAACTATCAAATGTAATGTGGTATCCTGGGGGAGATCCTAGGACAGAAAAAAAAGTGTTAAGTAAAAGAAATCTGAATAAACTATGGACTTTCACTAATAAACTAATCCATTTACTAATAAACTCAATTCAAGTTTAGTTGGTTCATTAATTATAACAAATGTACTAAATAATATATTAATAAAATGTTCATTATAAGGAACACTGGATGCAGGGCATATGAGAACTCTCTGGACTACGTTCTCAATTTTTATGTAAATCTGAAGCTGTTCTAAAAAGTAAATTCTATTAAAGCTATTTTTTAAACTGCTCATTATTACCTTTAAAGCTCCCCCAGCCATTAAAAGCTGATATCGATCTGTAGAAAGTTAAACAAAGAAATATAAAACATATTACAAGATGTTAATTGAAAAGTAACAAATAAGAGTATAATAATAGCATTTATAGTTTATATTTTAAAAAAATGCACATCTGTGTACATATGCACTCTATAAATGCTTTTTGGAAGAGGCATGTAGATACCCACAAACAACTGTGGTGATTATTCCTAGGGAGGGATTAGGGGGTACAGAATTATGCTCAAGGAGGACTTGGGGTTTATCTGTATTTTTTTGGAAAGTATTTCAAAGAGAGCATAGCCTAGTATTATAATACTTATGTAACCACATAATAGGTTAAGAACAGAAACAAACTTTGAAAACAAAAATCTTCTGCCCTTGTTAGTTCACAGAAAGTTCCCTTCTCTAACTTAGATCTCACTTGGTCTTGGCTTGCCCCTTAACCTTTTCCCTAAAGGATATTTTATTGATGTAAAGGACCAAATATAAAAGCTTCACCTAGAACCCAGCTAAAGCTTTAATGATTATCTACCTAGAGTTTTTTATCCTTGCCTTCTGCTTTCCTGGCTGAAGGGGTTATCAAAAGTTTCTGCCCCAGGGGTGATAACAATAATGTTGGCCTACACTTACTCATTCAATGACTACATTTGTTGAGCACCTGGTTAGGCACTCTGTCTCGGTGGGAGGGATAGAGTCAGTGAACAAAACAAACAAAAACCCTCCCCTCATGGAACTTACATTCTAATGGAGGGAGAATTATAATATTATTATGTAATATTAAAACAATAAATAATAACTAAAATAAGTGAGTAGTATGGGCTATGGAGAAAAATAAAACAGTAAATCCTGGGGTGAATTATAATTTGACATAGGTAGGTTGTTCACACGTGGCTCATTGATTGGTTAAATTTGAGCAGAAATGTAGCTGCCTGAAGAATAATTAATCCTTAGTGAACTACTTTTTAAATATGTCTTTGAATCCTTAAACTTGCCCTATGAGGTAAGTATTCTAATGAGTCCCATTTTATAGATGAGGAAGCTGAGATTTGAGGGAGAGCAGTAATTTGCCCCAAATCCCCTGGTGAGGGAAAAGCTGGATTGAAACCTCTGAGCCTGGGCTCTTCCTATTTTCCCTTTACTCTTCTGCTTTTTTCCCTCTTGCCTTCCATCAAACCACTTCTTCGAATGTCAGCATCCTTTGGACCTTGTCTTCTAGACTCTTTCTTCCCTAAAAAAAACCAGCCTTGGGACTTCCTTGGTGGTCCAGGGGCTAAGACTACACACTCCCAAAGCAAGGGGCCCTGAGTTTGATCCCTGGTTGGGAAACTATATCCCACATGCTCCAACTAAGACCCAGAAAAGCCAGGAAAAAAAAAAAAAACCCAAACATAAAAACCCCAGCCTTAGCCAGAGCCCCACCACTGCCCCAAGGAACTTGCCCCAACCCGGGGATGGGAGCAGAAGAGTTAGGCAACTCAGCTGTGACAACCTAAAGAACAATTTAGTTTAATGCTCTGCTCACATTCAGGAAAAGCAAGTTGCTTCTCTTAACTGGCAGTGTCATTAAAAACTAAAAAAGCATGAACACACTGAATGTGAATTTTTCCATGTTATCAATTCTGGGTAAAACATTGCTCGTGCTGACCATTGCAGATTACCTTTCAGGAGCCAGAAGGCAGCATGAAGAAACATGTTGCTTAGAGGACAAATGGAAACAATGCCTGCAGAGGACACTCTAGAAGTGAGAAGCGGAATAAAGTATCAGAACTTCATTATCACAAGAAAATAGTGTGGTTTGGATTTGTGCATACAACACACTATAAAACCAGAATAGAAATTTAAAACTTGCCTTAAAATTTCCCTCTCACATTTATGGAAAAATTAAATCATTTTTTGCATGCACCCATGTCCTTTGAAGGTGACACTGACCCTAAGCAGTAGCTGCTATGCTGCTGCTAAGTCACTTCAGTCGTGTCCGACTCTGTGCGACCCCGTAGACGGCAGCCCACCAGGCTCCCCTGTCCCTGGGATTCTCCAGGCAAGAACACTGGAGTGGGTTGCCATTTCCTTCTCCAATGCATGAAAGTGAAAAGTGAAAGTGAAGTCGCTCAGTCGTTTCCGACTCTTCGAGACCCCATGGACTGCAGCCTACCAGGCTCCTCCGTCCATGGGATTCTCCAGGCAAGAGTACTGGAGTGGGGTGCCATAGTTGTACCCACTTCAGAGATGCAGAACTGAGGCTTAGAGAAGCAAATTGTTCAAGATCACCTGCAAAGCGAATTTAAACTCAGGTGTGCTGAAAGCTTCATCTCGTAACTATAAAATGCCTATCTGTCCCATATAAAGACCTTGTGAAGATTAGGTAGATGTTTAAACAGTTGTATGGATCACTATATATTAAACATCCTTTAGAAATACAGCGGAGAAGGCAATGGCACCCCACTCCAGTACTCTTGTCCTTGCCTGGAGAATCCCAGGGATGGGGGAGCCTGGTGGGCTGCCATCTATGGGGTCGCACAGAGTCGGACACGACTGAAGTGACTTAGCAGCAGCAGCAGCAGCAGAAATACAGACTTTCCTGAGTAGAAATAGTCATCTTCCCCCTACCCATTTTCAAGCCCCCTTAAAAGAATACCCAGAGAGTAAAATGGTTTCTAACTGGAAGGGGATGATGGTAAACCTCAAAACATTTAAACCTTATCAAGTTTTCCTATGCTATATTTTACTTTAATTTTTCTCACTTAATGTAGATTACTTTATTATTTTATCCCTAAATTAAAATTTTATTTTTCTCAAAGTAATTGTGCACAGAGATTAATTTTAAGACCAAAAGGCTTATAACAAAAAGCTCTTATATTGTATTTTCTGTTACTTTCTTCTCCCTGATTCTGGTCCTCAGGATATAATATGGCTGCTAGGCTGTGAGATTTTTTAAAGGCTCAATTTAGTCCTTTTCTATTTGTTTTGGGTTGTTGTGTGTGTGTTTGATGAAAGTTGTGATAATTTACTCTATAGCATTTCTTTTACGATGAAATCATTACTGTTAGAGAAAGGTAAAAATGCACTATCTCAAGCCAACATATCCCCTTTTTTCTTTTGGTAATTAAAATTTTAATTTTTAAACCAAAGTTACAAATTTGATTTAATACGTCAAACAGTTCTAGCCACAAGTCTAGTGTCTGCTACATCACGGCAGATCGGTCCTCAATAAATGAGGGAAAATCGCAACCATTTTACACTGATGTGAAGATCCCGGTGGTGCCTGATCGCCCGGCAGCATCTGCTTCTTTCCCTTTCGGATACAAAGCGGGCAGAGTCAACTTTATAAATCCTATTACAGAAATGGGCATCTTTCCCCAAAGGGTGCATAAGCATGCACGCTTTCCTACAATATCTGAAATACCAAATGAAGCACATTTAAAAATTTTTTTCTTACGGTTTGAATAGAGTATGAGAATACATTTCCTTTTGAGCTGGATCCTAGGAGATCCGGCCAAATACCTAACTAGGGAAATGCTCTCACATCCCACAGTGCGCGTTGACATGAAAGACTTTGCTTTTCTCTTCAATAAGAAACCCCCAGAGCCTTTCGTTGCATGATTGAAGGTGCCAGGGCTCTTCGGTCACTGGCTAAGAGGTGGTGTTTTGCATCATGAGAGCTGTACAGGGTGCACGCGTGCCCTGCGCGGCGCAAAATCGCCACGGCTACGCAGGAGGCTCTTCCTAATTTGGACGCATTTGAGCCGACAATGGCACCATTTTCAGTGATTGGGCTTTTGTTCTAACTCAAACGCGAAAGGTCTTTAAGGTGATTTTTGTATCTCTGGTTTTATTGCCTGAATATTCAATTTTTAGTTTTCATTATCTAAGTATACAGGACATGCTATAGGATCTGAATCTTTTTGAAATTAATTGCCATGTAAATAAAACATATTTCTGTAGAATGCACTTACTCATCATTAGCATGCGAGAGTTTCCAGTAAAATATCTTTAGTATTATTTTTATTATTAACATATTTACACTGTCACTCCAGCCCTGCACCCTTTGTGAATCTGTTTTTAAAATAAATATGACCTGATACCAGAGTGATTGGTGCAATAAAAATGCATGATGTGAAATTAATCAAATATGGTTGGGTTCAATTTATAAGGGACACATTAAGAAAAATTATTTCTTGTTCGGGTATGCCACTCTAGTGAATCAAATAGAACTGCATATATTTCAGCAAGATACATGTAAAATCTATTCATTCAACAAACATTTATTATGCATTTACTGTGTGCATCACAGGGGATAAAAACCAAGCTGAGTAAACAAATTCACACATGAAACAACTGAAGACCCTAAGCAACTGCATAATTGTGGAATATACGTTCACAATCCAAGGATTGCAGAAACAAAAGCTTAAGTAGCGGCAGCGTAGTGCCCTGGTAAAGGGTGTGGGCCTCTGGATTTATTTCATTTTTTTTCAGGAAGTGGCCATTAATTTTTGTGTGAAAAAATGAGAGCAGAGAGGCATAATTCATTGTGAAGATAGGTTTCATATTCTGTATATGTGAAGGAAATAAATTTCTAATGCAATAAAACAGAATGGAAAAAGAAAAAGAAAAAAACCCAGCTTGGTCTTTAGAGTCAAACAGACATGGGTTCGAATCTCAGCTCTGTGACTTACTAGCTGGGTGACCTTGAGTCTATTCTTTGGTTTTGTAGAGCTTTGGGTTTTCTTATTTACAATATGGAGATGTTAAGGTCTTTCTTACAGGATTATTGTGAGAATTAATTGAGATGATGTCCTCTGTAAGCATTCACTAAGTTTGTTATCATAGTGGGGCTGAGGGCAGTCAGAGATGTGTTGAAAACTGTCAGAGTTGTTGACAAAGATGAATGGTTGGAGATGGTGTTCTAGGTGGAGGAGACAGTATGGTTAGAAGCTGGAAGATAGGGCTGGAAACCAAGTATTCCATTCATTTCCAGGGATGGGGTTCTGCTTTCATCCTACAAGAGAGCTAGCTGAGTAGAGATAAGCCAAGTACTAAAGGACAATATCACTACCATTCAGGTGACCTAAACATAAAGAATTTCTAGACAGATTAGCAAGGCGTATCCCTGGAGAATACCTGCAATCCCTGAGCCATAGCAGGATAGAACTCAGGACACAAGACTCTGATCATCTTAAAGGCTGGACTTCCCCTGCCTTTTTCAGCACTGTACACTACAGCCTAGTACAGCGTCTTGTCCAAGGGAAGCAATCAATAACCACTTGACGAATGAATGAGTAAACCCTGTGTCCTATAAAATGCAAACAACTTTTTACTTGCTAGCTACATAAACTCAACCCCCAGGCCTCCATTTCTTTAACTGTAAAACAGGATAAGTATCTATTGACCTCTCAGGACTATTATGAATATCAAATGCATTCATATTTGTAAAGGACTAAGAACAGTGCCTGGCACCTGGTCAGTTCTATATCAGCGTTTTTAAAATACAAAAGAAATAACAATGTTAAAGGGTCCTGTGTGGAACTTTTCTGGCAGTCCACTGGTTAAGATTCTGCCTTCCAATGCAGGAGCACGGGTTCGAATGCTGGTCAGAGAACTAAGGTCTTGCATGCCTCAGGGTGTGGCCAACATTTTTTAAGGGGGAGGGGTCTTATGAAAATTAAATTAAAAAATGCTTGCAGGCAATAAGTATTTGTGGAGGGAAGTGAAGAGGGAAGGACCTGCCAATACTGAAACCCCACCCCAAGCAGGCTCAGAAGTACCCAGGTGCAGACTTAACAGGACCTAGGATGAATCTAGGATTTGTCTTCTTGAGCCAAGCATGCAGTGGGCCTGGGGGAGCCCTAGACCTACCTGCCCTCCTGCTTTCATCTCCCCTCCCCAAAGTCACTGGTACCAGATGATACCTTTAACCCAAGGCTGTGCCCTGGGTCCCACACTATCAGCCCTGGACTACTCTAGGGCCCTACATGACTGTATCCATCTTTGTACTCATGGCCAACAGCTGAAGTCTTGCTTCCAGTGAGATGGAATAGCTCCTCATCCCTTTCCATTCTCCTTCCTCCTCAGAGTGATGGTGCTGCTGTCTTTGTGGATCACAACTTCCCAGAAATCCTATTGGTCCCAACCACCAGAGAGGACCCCTTGGCTATCAACACAAGATGGGCTGAAACAGGGCCCACCATGCCCATTGGATATTATTGTTCAGATGGCTGCTCACCCTCCCTGGCATCAGCCATCAGATTAGTCAGGCCACTGAGCTCAAACTCTGCCCAACTCGATAATTCATTCATCTGTTCATAAGTTCATTCTCATATTCATGTGACTATTGGTAATTCAGTTCTTCCTCTATGCCTAGATGGAGACACTGAGATCATTCACATAGTGTTCCCGCACTCAGAGAACTCACAGTCTAGTCGGGGAGAGAGATAATTCACAATATATGGTAATTAGGTGCAAAAAGATCCGTATAGTCAAAGCTATGGCTTTTCCTGTAGTAATGTATGGATTTGAGAGCTGGACCATACGGAAGGCTGAGTGCCAAAGAATTGATGTTTTCAAAGTGTGGTGCTGGAGAAGACTCTTCAGAGTCCCTTGGACAGCAAGGATATCAAACCAGTCAATCCTAAAGGAAATGAACCCTGAATTCACTAGAAGGACTGATCCTGAAACTGAAGCTCCAATACTTTGGCTACCTGATGCGAACAGTTGACTCATTGGAAAAGACCCTGATGCTGGAAAAGATAGAAGGCAGGAGGAGAAGGGGATGACAGAGGATGAAATGGTTGGATGGCATCACTGACTCAATGGACATGCATTTGAGCAAACTCCAGGAGATAGTGAAGGACAGGGAGGCCTGGCTGCTGCAGTTCATGGGGTCGCAAAGAGTCAGACATGACTTAGTGACTGAACAACAACAAAGTGCAAAAATAGAAATATACAGAAGGTAGGAGAGACAAGGGAGATTTAGTACTCTTATCTGGGAGAATCAGGGAAGCATCTCCAGAAAAGAGACATTTGAGATGGATTTTTGGAGATGGAATCAGATAAGATCAGAATCATTTTAGATCGAGGGGTGAAAAGGCATGGAGGGATCAAAGGGAATAGCTGGGCTCTAAGATAAGGTTGGAGAGAAGCCAGGAGTAGTGGGCAGAGACCAGAAGATGGAGAAGGTTGAACATGGGGCCAAGGAGCTTAAACCTAATGCTTTTTGGTGAAGGGATGTAGGGGACCCTGTGTAGTGCTGCCAGGCTCCCCCTTCACTGAAGGCTGGTTGCCATGGTTGCTGGGAACGCCATCCAGAGGCAATCATCAGCTGTCAGACCCATTTAGTGATTCCCTCTGCAGCAGACAGCCACCTCATCCAAGGTCATGCCCTTCTCTGGCAGGACAGCTGACATTCTAGGACTGATGGATGCAACAGTATAAAGGCCCAGCCCTTGGGGCCCAGCTCTGGACAACTCTGAAGGCCTATTTTAGTTCAAAAGGTCCCAGTGGGTTTGGCTCAGGCTGTCAATTGTTCGACATTGAAGTTCAACTTCTCCCCGCCCCGCCCCCGGTCCCTCCTGCTTTCTTCCCTTCTCTCCCATAGGAATCGCGACCAAGAGCAGCGTCACCCTGGGCATGGATCTCACCCTCTCTACTCAGAACTTCACTCATCAAGCGTCCACTTCTCCATATCTCCTACTACAAGCTCCTACCTGTGAGGTATTTGAAAATGCTTCATTCTCTTTCATACACCCTACAGGTTCTCAAGTCCATGTGGCCTTCCAGTTCCTGCCCTCTAGCTCTCCTCTGCTTGTCAGGTGCTGCTGCTGCTGCTGCTAACTCTCTCAGTCGTGTCTGACTCTGTGCAACCCCACAGACGGCAGCCCACCATGCTTCCCCGTCCCTGGGATTCTCCAGGCAAGAACATTGGAGTGGGTTGCCATTTCCTTCTCCAATGCATGGAAGTGAAAAGTGAAAGTGAAGTCACTCAGTTGTATCTGGCTCTTTGCAACCCATGGACTATAACCTACCAGGCTCCTCTGTCCTTGGAATTTTCCAGGCAAGAGTACTGGAGTGGGGTGCCATTTCCTTCTCTGCTTGTCAGGTGAGTTTCTCCAAAAAGCTGTCAACTTCTGGTCTGCAGTCCTCCCTACCAAATCATTCCTTTGGTGACCCCAGTGAATATCTGCCACACCCCCCATCTCCACTAAAACCTTTCTCCAGGGCACCAATGCTCGCCATGTCTTTAAATTCAGCGGACGCCTCTTTGACTATAACTCAGCTGAACTGTTGACTTCTTTCTTCTTAAAACACCCTTAGTTTCTGTGCTGCTGTGCTTTCTAGTCTTTCTCCTGCCCTATAGTGGCTCCTTTTTTTCTCCATCTGTCCCTAAATTATTGGTGCTCTGTCACAGATCCTCATTTTTCTCACTGCTCACACTCTTTCGTTGTGATCTCATTCACTGTCATGACTACTAACACCATCGAGATGTTAATAATTCCTAAATCTCTCTTTCTAGTGCAGACATCTTGCCTGAGCATTAGATCCGCAACTGCCCACCGGACATCGCCCCTGGGTCATTCCGTGGGCTCCACAGGCTCCAACAACTGAATTTGTCACCCTCTCCTCAAGCCTTCATCTTTCTCATCAGTAAATCTCTGCTTCTGCCGTTCCCCAGTTCTTCTTACCCAGGGAATCCCAGGACCTCCCTGATCATGCTCCACCAGCTTCATCCTCAAGCTTCACCCACTTCCCTGATTCCTGACTCCAATTCAAAGTTGAGTCATCTATTGGGAACCAGGTTGTGGGGGCTCAGTTAAGAATGGGGCTCTTGGGACTTCCCTGGTGGTCTAATAGCCAAGACTCTGCGCTCCCAGTGCAGGGGGCCCAGGTTAGCTCCCTGATCAGGGAACTAGATCCCGCATGCTATGACTAAGAGTTCACATGCCACAGTGAAGATCAAAGATCCCCACAAGCCACAACCATGAAGACCCTGTGAAGCCAGAAAAGAACAGGGCTCTTGAAAGACTCCCCAGAACGCAGAACCAGAAACTGCACGGCCTTCAGGACCCTGGAGCTGTCCAGCTCCTTGTCTACCTTGTCCCCAGCCTCCCTCCTTTCCAGGCTGCACTGTTTTCTTCTTTCTGAGACTGTTTGTTTATAAGTGGCTTTTTCTGCTTCTTGCTTTGCTATTGACTAAACATACTGACTTGGAGGCCTGGGGGTTACATGTCCTCAGTTCAAATAGCCAGCAAACAAATTAGTGTCTTCCAGATGCAAGGGCATCAGTTTCTCAGAAGAGAAATGGTTGGGGTTAGCTCCACTCAAGTGCTCACTGCCGGTCTGATAAGCTACGGCTAGGAGAGTTGGGCTCTGGCATAGGAAACGTGGGTATAGGGACACATAAAGATAGATGTGCAGTTTAAGAGGAAGTAATGTTGTCTTGAGCAGTTAAATGACATGATTTTACAGCCCTGAATAATCACAGGTGACCAACATTCCCAAGATGTAGAAAATTTAATCTTAGGCAAATATCTAACTTTTTTTTTTTACTATCTATCTTATGGCTTTGTAAGGATCATTTATTTATTTCATCTCCTTTCCTCTTTCCATCTTACTGTGCTAATGAGTAGCAACATAATAGGAAGAATATTGTAAGGAAAATATTATAAGGAAAATATTAGTTTCTAAAAACTAAAATCTTAAATATACACTTGAATATTACTTTCTCCCATAACAGAGTTATTAATTATAATAATAAAATAAAAGGTGTTTGAGTGCATTTTAATCTTTTCTGCATTAAAATCTGACCTAGAAATTCAAAATAGAAGATAATCAAAAGTATCATCTACTTGCTTCTGACAGAAGGAAGTTTACAACTTGTACATAATATCACCAGGAAATCTTTGATGGCCCCCTTATGGTTAAAAAAAAAAAAATTAGAAAATTTATTTTCAGATCAGCATATTGTAGCATAATTCTTAAAGAAACTTTTACTTTAAATCAGTTTTATTGTAAGCCTAGAAAAGAAATGGGACTACAAGATGAACAAAATCTTGACAAGAAGCTAGT
>SJYQ01003318.1:0-20194 GCA_006410935.1 Redunca redunca
CCGCGCGGAGGCAGCCCAGGTCTGCAGCGGGAGTCGGGGCCCCGGCCAGCCAACCCGAGAGGGGCTGGAAGGCAGGCGGCGGCTCTGAGCGCGGTGGGGTGCGAGGGGCCAGTGGCAGGTGGGGCTTGCGGTGCGGATGGGGCCGGGGGCTAACGGAGACTTTGGGGAAGGAAAAAAAAAAAAAAAGGTGTCTGGGCTTCGTGGGTGTGTCTGGGTGTTCGCAGAAGCGGGGGGCGGTCGTGAGTGGGTGTGGGTGTGTCTGTGTCTGTTTGCGTGTGTGTGTCTATTTTTTGTGCAAATATCAGGAATTGGAGTGGTTTCCTGCTATGTTGTGTCTGAATTTGGTGCTGGAGTTGGGGCTGGTTCTGGGTCTTCACCCTAGGTCATTTCAATGAATATTCAGTGTTGATTTCCTTAGGATTGACTGGTTTGTTTTCTTTGCAGACCGGAGGACTCTGAGGAGTTCCCTCCAGGACCACTGTTTTAAAGTATCAGTCCCTCGGTGCTTAGCCTTCATTATTGTCCAACTATCACATCCATGTATGACTCCAGGAAACAGCTTATGTTTCACTATATGAACCTTTGTTGGCAAAGCAACGTCTCTGCTTTCTTATATGTCATCTACTTTTGTCATAACTTTTGTTTCAAGGAGCAAGCATCTTTTCATTTCATCGCTAAAATCACTGTGATCTTAGGGTTTTTTTATTTTTATTTTTTAAATATTGAGTTTTAAGCTGGCTTTTCCACCTGCCTCCTTCACCCTCATTAATAGGCTCTTTGGTTCCTCTTCGCTCTCTGCCATTAGAGTGGTATCATCTGCATATCTCAGGTTGTTTATATTTCTCCCAGCAATGTTGATTCCAGTTTGTAACTCATCCAGCCTGGCATTTTTCACAATGTGCTCAGCATATAGGTTAAATAAACAGGGTGACAGCAGACAGCTGTGTGGCAACCCATTCTCAATCCTGAACCAATCAGTTGTTCCGTACAGTGTTCTCACTGTTGCTTCTTGACCCGCATACAGGTTTCTCAGGAGACAGGTAAAGCGGTCTGGTATTCTCATCTCTTTAAGAATTTTCCACAGTTTGTTATGAGCCACGCAGTCAAAGGCTCTAGCATAGTCAATGAAACAGAAGTAGATGTTTTTCTGGAATTCCCTTGCTTTCTCTATGATCCAGAAAATGTTGGCAATTTCATTTCTGGTTCCCCTGCCTTTTCTAAACCCTTTTCTATTGCTTGAATATCTGGAAGTTCTTGGTTCACGTACTGCTGAAGCCTAGCTTGGAGGGTTTTGAGCATAACCTTACTAGCATGGGAGATGAGTTCAATTGTCCAGTGGTTTGAAAATTCCTTAGTAATGCCCTTCTTGGGGATTGGGATGAGGACTGACCTTTGCCAGTCCTGTGGCCTCTGCTAGGTTTTCCAAATTTTCTGACATATTGAGTGCAACACTTTAATAGCATCATCTTTTAGGATTTTAAATAACTCTTCTGGAATTCCATTCCCTCCACTAGATTTATTGGCAGCACTGTTTCCTAATGCCCTCTTGACTTCACACTCCAGGATGCCTGACTCTGAGTGAGAGCCTACACCATTGTGGTTATCCAGATCATTAAGATCTTTTTTGTATAGTTCTTCAGTATATTCTTTCCATCTCTTGTTGATCTCTTCTGCTTCTATTAGGTCATTACCAGTTCTGCCTGTCCTTTATTGTGCCCAACTTTGAATGAAATGTTCCTTTCATATTTCCAATTTTCTATGGCTACCACTTTTAAAAAATTACCTTTCTATGCACCCACTAGATTAGGCGCCAAGTTTGCCACAAAACTTCCTGTTCATAATCCAGCACTAGGCCCCTAAATAGGGAAATTGTGAACATGTGCTGCTGCAGAAGAACAAAAGTTCTGAGATAAAGACTCCTTATCCTTAAACAGTTTGCTCTAAACAGGCTCTCCATAGCATCCTTAGGAAGCCCTTGTCCCAGACGCATGGCCAGGCAGCTGTCAGGTGTCCTCTATGCCTCCATCCTGCACCCCCTTCCACACAGCAGACACACTGTGCTCAATCACCCCATTTCAGAACAGGAATCATTTGTTTCTATGAATATGATTTTAATAATATTCCATAAGTATTCAGTAATTAAAGTTTTCTCCAAATCAGTAAAAAATCCAAAGTAATCAGCAAATATTTTGTGTATATATATGTATGTATACACATATAATTAAAAACAAATCCCTTTCCATGATTTAGTTCTGACTTCTCAGTGACAGAAGCAGTGAAGGACTCAGTGTCAAAGCACACCATGATAAGACTTTTTCAGGGCAATCAGTTTCTTGTGAATTATTCATGAGGCTTGCTCCAGTTCCACAAAGACTCCACCACAGTCACGAGGATGGAGAAAGAGCATTGGTTTTCTATGTGCTCCTATTTTGGCCTCTTCACTTAGAATACATATCTTTTCTTTCCAATCCATCATGGCTGCATTTATATTATCCACCCTAAGAAAAGGAAATAAACAAGAATACATCTGAAATCATAAAAACACCAAATTATAGTTTCGTAAGACTTAGAAGAAACTTTGCAAACTCGCGTGTCTAACTCCTCTGCCTTTAGGCAGAACCATTTTTCAACCATCACAAAAATAAGCTTAATACTTCTAGAGACCAAAAAGGAGGTTGCTAAATTTTCCTAAGTGAGGAACCACATGCTTTAGAATTTTCTCCATTAGTAAACATTTCTCCTTAGGACCTAAATGATGTCTTCTCCACTTCATAGTATGTTCTTGTGACAACACTATTGATGATTCCTCACAAATTATTTTTCCTAAGAGCCTTGGGTTCCTTATTTATAAGAGGGAGATGAGGCCTGCCATATAAATGGACAAGAGATCAAAATGAGATAGCAGATAAGCAGCTCTTAGCACCGTTTATAGAAGGTACTCAACAAATACGAGTGCCTCCCTGATCACCAAATTTCCCATCTGCCAAACTGTCTGGTTATTACTTTTATTTTGGCCATGCAGTGTGGCATGTGGCATCTTAGTTCCCCGACTAGGGAACTGTGAGCATTTCCAGGGAGTTACTGAGCATGAGCGTGGGTTTGTGCTGTTCTGTGCTTAGGTACTCAGTCGTGTCCAACTCTTTGTGACCCCATGGACTACAACATGCCAGACTTCCCTGTCCGCCACTGTCTCCCAGGGTTTACTCAAACTCATGTCCATTGAGTCAATGATGCCATCCAACCGTCTCATCCTTTGTTGTCCCTTCTCCTCCTGCTTTCAGTCTTTCCCAGCATCAGTGTCTTTTTCAGCGAGTCAGCTCTTGACATCAGATGGCCAAAGTATTGGAACTTTAGCTTTAGCATCAGTACTTCCAATGAATATTCAGGGTTGATTTCCTTTAAGATTGGTTTGATCTCCTTTCAGTCCAATGGACTCTCAAGAGTCTTCTCCAACACCACAATTTGAAAACATCAATTTTCTGGTGATGGCTGGCTCTAAACTTTGCAGTCTGACTAATAGGCATATCAAATAAAGTTTATATATGCATATATATATATATATATATGCATGCTAAGTCACTTCACTTGTGTCCGACTCTTTGCAACCCTATGGGCTGTAGCCTGCCAGGCTCCTCAGTGCATGGGATTATCCAGGCAATAGTACTAGACTGGGTTGCCATGCCCTCCTCCACATATGTGTATATATATATATATATATATATATATATACACATACACATACATTGTGTGTGTGTATAGGTGCATATGATGTCAACTGTATGCATTACGTATATTTGCTTTTTTGTTTAAGATGTCTTAGCAATTTTTCCATGTCAGTACATAGAGGTCAACAACTTTTAACCTACTACATAGTATCCTAAATAATTATTTCATAGAAATACAAAAGGTGATCTAATCCTTCCCGTAGTAATAAACATTTGGACTATAAGAAGGGAAGTGAGCTCTTCTCAATGGTTTGGTGATAAACTATGCATCCCTGGTGTTGCCTGCTGAACAGAAGAGTTTGGTGCAAGTTTGTGGACACCCCTCCACTGGCATCTGAGGCCACATGCACATAGCAGGGACAGGCATAGACAGATATAAATATTCTAGAGAGAAACTAAGAGATATGGAGGACAGCTTCATAAATTCTAACAAACCTGAGCTAAAGAAAAAGAGACCAGCTGGAGTAAGAGTAGAAGTATTTGACAAGATATCTGATAATTCTACATAATTGAAGAGAGAGATGAGTCCTCAAAAGTGCACTTGGAATGAAGCAGGATAAAGACAAACCAATACCAATACACATAATAGAGAAACCTAGTAACATCAATGATACAAAGAATATTTTAAGAGCTTTGCAAGTCAGGAACAGAGGCACAGACATAGAGAATGGGCTTGTGGACACAGTTCGGGGAGAGGAGGGGGGACAAATTGAGAGAGTAGCATTGACATATACACACTACCATGTGTAAAGTAAATAGCTGGTGCAAAGCTGCTGTGTAGAAAGAGCTCAGCTCGGTGCTCTGTGAAGATCTAGAGGTGTGGGATGGATGTGGAGGGTGAGAGTGAGGCTCAAGAGGGAGGGGATATACATATGCATACAGCTGATTAGCATTGTACAGCAGAGATTAACACAGCATTGTAAAGCAATTACATTCCAGTTAAAATAAGAAAAAAACAAAACAAAACTGTATTTAGAGCAAACATTTCCCCAAATGCTGATGACAAAATATAACGTGAGCTTGTTGTTCAGTCGCTCATTTGTGTCAGACTCTTTTCAACACCATGGACTGCAGCATGCCAGGCCTCCCTGTCCATCACCATCTCCTGGAGTTTGCTCAAACTCATGTCCATTGAGTCAGTGATGCCATCCAACTATCTCATCCTGTCTCCCCCTTCTCCTGCTTTCAATCTTTCCTAGAATCAGGGTCTTTTCCAGTGAGTCAGCTCTTCGCATCAGGTTAGACAAAGTATTGGAGCTTCAACTTCAGTCTCAGTCCTTCCAATGAATATTCAGGGTTGATTTCTCTCAGGACTGATAGGTTTGATCTCCTTGCTGTCCAAGGAACTCTCAAGAGTCTTCTCCAGCACCACACTTTGAAAGCATAGTGATCAAACTTCAGTGCTCAGCCTTCCTTATGGTCCAGTTCTCACATCTGTACATGACTACTGGATAGCTTGAGCTGGCCCAGGCAAATCTTTGTATATCATTTCATGTTGTTCATATGTGTACCTGATCTCAAGCCCATCTTCAATATGCTTACTTGTATGCTCTGTATAACAGTAAAATGCCTTTAAAACTTTATTTTAAAAAATATTTAAAGAATGTCATTAATCTTATGGGGATACAATAAATGATTACTAATTGGATTGATGTCTGATTATTCTCATTTTAAAGATGTAGAGTCTGATGCACAGAGTGATTAATTTTCTTGAGGTCATATGGAATCCATGAGTATAATTTGTGAGATATTTTGAGTTTCCCAGATAAATAATATCATGAAAAAAAAGACCCCTGCTTACACCACCCTCCCCACACATAACTAAATGACAACAAAAAGGCTCAAAGGAGATATAACAAGCAAAGGCGACATGTGCCTATTACTGGGATTTTCAATCAAAGAAAGACCCTATAAAAACTACAGAATAACAGATTTGAATATCTACTAGATATTTCATGATATTAAAGGATCACCATTAATTTTGTCTTAGGAGCCATTATGATTTTGTATAAATATGTAAAAAATGCAATAAACACACACATACAACTGAACAATTTATGGATTAAATTACATAAGGTCTAGAGATGGCTTTACGNNNNTTACGGTAACATAGGAAGAGGGAAATGCAAAAACTAACACAACATTGTAAAGAAACTATATTCCAATTAAAAAAAATATATGAAAGCAGTTCATTCTCACTTTCCATAGAATTAGTCAAATAGAAGTTCCTTCACATGCATCTTCTTTCTATATACATGGAAGTTTTTCTTTTTGAAAGGCAACTTTTCAAAAGTGTTTATTAGAATGCACACTTACTTTGCTACAGTTACGCTTAAATCTACTAGCCTCATTAGCATGCATTTCTTCTCCAAGACTGTCAAACTTTCAAATAATTATTTGTAAAATGGTTATTTGCAGTGAACTGCCAATCATACCAAGGCCCCGGGTCTTTCAGAGAAGTGTCACCAGATTCCACCGCCCCTGTGAAATGCACTTGGCTCGCTGCCCCTCGCCGCTGGGCTGTCCCAACCACTGCCTGCAGCTGTCTGCACTTGCCAGCAGTACCAGATCCCTAAGACTGACTGAAACCCCCCAGGGAGGGGTGACAGTCTCAGGGACCACCCCCACACGAGCAGATCCAGAGCAAACAGGTGAAGGACCCAACCTCTGCTAGGGGGCTGGGTGTCTGCTGGGAGCCCTGGCTGCCAGTCAGCCTCAACAAGATTTCCTCAACATTCACTACGGCATCTGATGGGCGAACAGGAGTGGCCGGGACTTCCAAGCATAACTGAACGCATGAAGAAGTGACTTGCGTTCTGACTTGGGGGCTGCACAGATGCTTTTGCTCTCAGCCCCTCAATCTGCTTCCCCAGGGCCAGTCAGAATCCTGCCTCCTCTTGGAGCCACTTGGGCCTCTCCTCCGAGGCCCTGGTCTTGGTCCTGAAGCTCCTCTGGGCGTCGGCAGGGTGCTTGGCCTCAGGAGGGAGGTTCAGAGACTTGGGCCTGCCTTCGTGTTTGGGCCTGCACTCGTGTCTGCTGGGGCGGCAGCCGGCCTCAGCGGGTGGGCAGGCCTTGGGGGAGTTGCCGGGCCCCGGTTCTGTCCACTCCTCCACTGCCTCCCGGCACTCATCCATCTCCAGGTGGTGCGCGTCATGGGCCAGGTAGCCCTGCCCCTCGCAGTCCGCGCCCTGCAGGTAGCTGTCATCCCCGGGGCAGCAGCGGATGCAGCAGGTGATGCCCTCCTCCTCTTCAGGCAGCCCCGAGTCATAGTCCTTCTCCTCCGAGGTGTTGTCCACGTAGTCAGCGCTGGAGTCCCTGTCGGGGCTCTGGTCAGGGCAGCCCTGCTCAGCGGTCGCAGGCTCTCGGGCCACAGGGCTGCCAGCTCCAGGCCGCCGGGCACGTGCTGCTCCAGGGCCATCTCCCGGTCCTCGCACTCGGGATCCAGGCCCTCTCTTGCCCTGCAGCCCAGTAGGCTGCTTGCAGCACCCTGACGCTTCAGGTGGGCCATGGCGGGGCTCACGTGCCGTCGTCACTGGGAGACAGCCACTGCAGTCAGGAAGGGGGACAGGAGGGTCAGAGCCCACCCCAAACAGCCAAGCCTAGGAGCGCACCCAGAAGTGACTCGTGTCCACCGAAATGACAGGATACCCCTCCTCAGCTGAGTGTGGTGCCAGGACCAGCACACGCTCTGCCAAAGAGACAGGAGAGCACGAGCGCTGGAGGAGGAAAGGGGGACCCTGGGGACTTCCCAGGACACCTGCTACTCCCCCCCAACTCCTTGCTCATGCATGAATTCTCTCTTTGATTTGATTAACATATAGTTAACTTACAATGCTGTTAGTTTCCGGTGTACAGCAAAATGCTTCAGTTATATATATCTATGTGTGTATATGTATATATATATACATATACATATATATATACATATTCTTCTTCAGATCCTTTTTGAATATAGTTCCCTGTGCTGTACTGCAGGTCTTTGTTGACTGTCTAATTTATATATAGTAGTGTGTATCTGTTAATACCAAACTCCCTATTTATTCCTTTCCTCAGCCTTTCTCTTTGGTAACCATGGTTTATTTTCTATGTCTATGAATCTGTTTCTGTTTTGTAAATAAGTTCATTTATATCTTTTTTAGATATGATGATACTATATGATATTTGTTTTTCATTTATTTACTTCACTTAATATGATCATCTCTAGGTCCATCCATTGCTGCAAATGGCATTCTTTCATTTTTAACGGCAGAGTAATATTCCATACTATATATGCACCACATCATTTTTATTCATTCATTTGTGAATAGACATTGAGGTTGTTTTTATGTTTTGGCTATTGTAAATAATGCTGCACTGAACACTGGGGTGCATATATCTTTTTTTGGATAGGAATGGGGTTGCTGGATCATATAGTAGCTATATTTGTAGTATTTTAAGGAACCTCCATACTGTTCTCCATAGTGGCGGGACCCACTGACATTCCCAGCATCAGTGTAGGAGGATTCCCTTTTTACCACACCCTCTCCAGCATTTATTATTTGTAGACTGCCTAACAGTGGCCTCTCTGGCTAGTGTGAGATGGTACCCTACTGTAGTTCTGATTTGCATATCCCTCATAAGAAATGAGTTGGACATGACTGAGCATCATCACTTTCACTTTTATGCATTGGAGAAGGAAATGGCTACCCACTCCAGTGTTCTTGCCTGGAGAACCCTAGGGACGGGGGAGCCTCGTGGGCTGCCATCTATGGGGTTGCAGAGTTGGACACGACTGAGGTGACTTAGCAGCAGCAACAGCATAAGAAGTGATGCTGAGCATCTTTTCATGTGCCTGCTGACCATCACACTCATGACTTTGTGAAGATGGTTCCTGGGTTGAGGAGCCCAGGTGACAGAGACAAAAGGTCGTAAAATCAGGTTATTTGTTCTCAAAAAGAAAAAGAAGCTTTCATCCCAAAGATATTATGAGGCCAAACAGGAGGTGCCCTACCCCTCCAAATCTAATCTGCTGCCCCTGAAGCCCATCTCCCATTCCCTGCTTGCCTCCAACTCCCAGCACACACAAGCTTCTGCTTCCTCCTCATTCCAAACAAAACCACTGACCGGATTTGCTAGGAACCGTCCAGGCTGAATGCCACACAGAGACACTGGACATGAGCCCCAGCCTCACAGGCTTGATGCGGCGGGGCCTCAGGACGGAGTGGGGGGTAACACCAGAGGGAGGATGGCCACCAGGAGAAGGGGGCACCCAGGAGGGTGCAAGGGATGTGGCTGCCATTTCAGGGGTACAGGTCATGATACCGCAGGGCACTGCAAAGATTCCATGGGCCCAAACCAGGGAGGTCTCGAACCCCACCCTCCAGAACCCTACATTTTATCCCACAAAACATAGAGTCCCTGGGCAATTCTCAACAGGCACGTCGACTCACAGGATTTCTTTTTCAGCCCCTTGGGGAGACAGTGGGAGAAGGGAGGTCAGTGGAAATCTCCTTCCTGTCCTCTAGGGAACCTGAATGGCTCACGTGTGGCTGTGTCTCCATCGCAGCACCAGACTCCAGCAGATCCACAGTGCTTACCCAGAGCAGCTCACACACCGGAAACGGTCCCATAGCAGGAAAACTGTCACGGAGATGGACCCTGCGGGGTCTGAGCATCCTTCTGTGTCACCCCATTCCCAAACCTGAAACTGACGGGCCCATTTCAGAGAACTGCTCCCAGGGAAAGGCAAGGTGTCCAGTGTTTCCTAGAACACGGGTGACCACAGAGTATGCACCAAGAGCACCAAGCCTCATTTTACAGCAGACTCCTGTTGCGAGCGAAGTGACACAAAGACAAGACACACATGAAAGACAGACAAAGACACAACTCCGGATGGAGGAAAAAGACTGCGCAAAACTAATTGCGGTTTATTTTTATAAGCCCCCTAGGCAGAACTCCAGACAGTATGAATAAGTCTTTTTAGTACAGTGCAGGTGCATACATGTTATCATACAGCAAGGGGAGTGAAACCCCTGTCTACTACAAAGTTTATCCAAGGCCCTTTCCTTCTTTTTATAGCAAGGGAATGCTCTCTCGTTAGCAAGGGATAATAAAACTCAAGGCTATGTCCAGACTCCTTGGCAGAATGCCTTGTTTGCAAGCACATCTCTGTGACTCTATTGTGGCTGCATTAACCCTTCAGACTCCCCATGTTCACTCTGCTGTACAGCAGAAACTAACACAGCATCATAAGCAATCATAGTCCAACAAAAAGATGACAGAGGAAAAAAATAAAAGTGGCAATAATTTTAATTTTTAAAAAGCATAACCTTTCTGAAAACTAATTTGCAACTGGGAATCAAAAACCTTTCAAAAGACTGGCCTGGCAATTCCAAATCTAGGAATGTACACTAGATAAACAATGGTGTATATGTACAAAGTGAAAGTGAAAACCACTCAGTCATGTCCAGCTCTTTGTGACCCCATGGACTATACAGTTCATGGAGTTTTCCAGGCCAAATCCTGGAGTGGGTAGCTGTTCCCTTCTCCAGGGGATCTTTCCAACCCAGGGATCAAACCCAGGTCTCCCACATTGCAGGCAGATGCTTTACCAGCTCAGCCACCAGGGAAGCCCATGTGTAAAAGGTATAGCCTAAAAAGGATGTCCATTACACCATTACATTGTTTGAAATAAAGAAAATTTATTTGTTAATGTACAAATCACGTATTACTTAAAATGTCTAATAATATGCAATTTGTACATTATGATAAAATAGTGATGAGTATTGCAGTCGTTAAAAATGATATTATTACAACCATTTCATGGAAGATACAATATGTTAAGTAAAACACACGGATTATAAAATATTATACTTATTTATGAAAATATATATTTATATTAAATAAACGCATTTTTGTAAAAAAACAACAAATCAAGGTTATAGATGTTGGCCGGACATGCCCGCTTCAAGGAGAGATGTCCAGTCCCTCTCATGGGGAATTTGCATTTCTGGCAGCTGTGGTGGGGGTGCAGCTCACAGGTTGGGGAAGTGAACACATTTCCTGCCCCACAGGTGGCATGCACATTGTCCCCTGGAACAAACAGTTGTGGCCAAGGACAGCCCACTTCTATCCACAGTTTAAAAATAGAGGCTCCTTCTCTTGCCTCAACAAAGAAATCCAGGTGGCCAAGCCACTGCAGCAAGTCGGCTGAAAAATCATCTTGTGCCCTACTTCACACTGTCCAACAGTGATGGAATTTTATACACACAACATCAGGTCTTTTCACTCAAGATATGTCTCCCTGTTTATTCGAGCCTTAAATGTCAACAGCACTGTGGGTTTCTTCATAGCTGTAGACATAGGAAGCTCATTCTAAGACGTTTTAGTTTTTGTAGCCACGGGGAATAGATTTTCTTTGTCTTATATACCTGTTGTTGGTACATAAAAAAAAAAATTTCTGCTGATCTTGTAAAAGCCTTTTGTTTGTTTATTTTTGGCTGTGCTGAGTCTTACTGCTCGAGCTTTTCTCCAATCAGGACGAGCAGGGGCTGCTCTCTAGTTGTGGTGCGTGGGCTTCTCATTGCAGTGGCTTCCCATGTTGGGGAGCATGGGCTTTAGTAATTAAGGCACGGGGCTCATTAGTTTTGGCTTCTGGACTCTAGAGCACAGGCTCAATAGCTGAAAAACAAAGGCTTAGTTGCCCCACGGCCTGTGGGATCTTCCTGGATCAGGGATCGAACACATGTCTCCTGCATTAGCAGGCCGGATTCTTTACTGGGCCACCGGGGAAGCCCGAAAAGCCCATTTTGAAATTTCAGTACTTGTAGTTGATCATTTGATTCTTTTTTCCAGCATTCTGTCTGGCTGCACTGCCCTTCCATTTACACGACGGAAGTACTGGGGCATCCCTGACTTACTCCCAACTGTAATGAAAATGTCTTTACTTTTTTAAAATTATTTTTTTACTGGAGTCTAGTTGCTTTACAGTGTTGTTACTATCTGCTGTACAGCAAAGTGAATCAGCTACACTATACATATATCCCCTCTTTTTGGATTTCCTTCCCATTTAGGTCCCCACAGACTGTGGTGGGACTGTCATACAGGCTTCCCAGGTGGTGCTAGTGGTAAAGAACCCACCTCTCAATGCAGGAGACATAAAAGATGTGGGTTCTATCCCTGGGTCAGGAAGATCCCTGGAGGAAGGCACAGCAACCTACTCCAGTATCTTTGCCTGCAAAATCCCATGGACAGAAGAGCCTGGCATGCTGCAGTCCACAGGGTCACAGAATCGGACACAACTGAAGCAACTGAGCGCACACACACAGAGTGAAGTAAGTCAGAGAGAAAAAAACAAATATCATATATTAAGGAAAATGTCTTCACTTTTTAAAAACAGGGCTGGCCCAGGGTGAGGTAGGCATGACCCTTCCCTCAGGTGCAAGATTTAACAGGGTGCCAAAAAACTCAGAAATCAAAATAGATACAATTTTAATGCAAGACTTAAAAAAATAAAAATTAATGCAAAAAAAAATCCACGATGAACAAGATAGTAAAATGTTAAAGACAAGATTGATTATTACTGATTTGTTTGCGGGGGGGCTCAGGCTCCAGTAGGGCTTGGCTGGCCTTTGTGAATGATCCTTTTTTTTTTTTTTTCCAAGTTTTCCCCATTACAGACTTCGCTGGTGGCTCAGTGGTAAAGAATCCACCTGCACAGTGCAGGAGACACAGGTTCGATCCCTGATCTGGGAAGATCTCACATGCTGTGGAGCAGCTAAGCCCGGGAACTGCGACTGCTGAAGCTCACATGTCCTAGAGCCTGTGCTCCAAAACAAGAGAAGCACTTGCAATAAGAAGCCCTCGCACTGTACTAGAGAGTAGCCCCTGCTCACTACAACTGGAGAAAAGTCCGAGCATCACTGAAGACAGCTATAAATAACTAACTAAATGAAATTATATATAAAAAAAGAACCGACCTTCCAATGCAGGAGACTAGGGTTTGATTCCTGGCCAGGGAACTATTAATAAGCTCTCATATGCCGGGGGGCAACTAAGCCCGTGTCCTACATCTAGAGAAAGCCCACATGCGGCAACAGAGACCTAGTGCAGCCAAAATTAAAAGAAAAGTTTTCCCCATTAAATATAGTGGTGTGTTGGCTTTTCCAGTGCTTGATGGTGCACACCATCTTCTCATCTGTGGATACAAATGAAAGGACCCAGGTTGGTCACCCAGGACAGAAGTCACATTGTTGGTCTGCAGAGTTAACCTATAGCACACTTGTGGTGTAAGAGAGAGAGTCTCCTATTAAAGATGAAGACAGGAGGCCCTTGTTTTAATTCAGTCTTCCATTCACTGTCAGGCCCTGAGCACGATATTTAATGAATGGATGGCCTTCCCATCCTGGGAAATTGGAAATGATGGTCCTGACTGCTGGGCTTGAAGTGGGTTGAACAGGAGAGCAACCCATGCTGGCCTCACTCCCATGAATGCGTTTTTCCCCTAACATATACAAGGAGTGGAGAAACTTTTAAAAAATCTTTTGTCCACACCACGTGGCATATGATTTCTTATTTCCCTGACCAGGGATTGAACTCGTGCCCCCTGCATTGACAGCACAGAGTCTTAACCACTGGGCTGCCAGGGAAGTCCTGGGAAGCATTTTAAGTGAAACACAAAGAAAGAGAATGCAGTAGAAAGCCACTATTAAGTATTATTTAATGGCTACATAATGTTTCCTGTCCCAATAAACATTATCTGACTCTTCCCCTATTAAATATATGAACTGTGTCTTATTTTTGTGTAATAAATAGTGTCTTGGTATTTCCCGAAGGATATGCTCTGGGCCTTTCTTCACCCTCTAGGGCTTTACCCAAGAAAATTATACCACACACCACTATATTTAATGGGGAAAACTGTTTTTTTCAATCCAATGTCCAGGTCCTCAGAAAAGGCCCGGAGGTGTGGGGCCAGGAGAGTGTTCACCGCCCCTATGGTGGAAGCTGTAGGCAAACATGTTGAAGGTCTCTCCTTATATATATAATTGAAATATACTTGATTTACAATATTGTATTACTTTCTGCTGCACAGTAAAGTGATTTAAGGTCTACATATATTTTTCCATATTCTTTTCCATTACAGTTTCTCACAGGATATTGAATCTAGTTCCCTGGGCTATTCTGCAGGACCTTGTTGTTTATCCATCCTAGATATCATAGTTTACCTCTGCTAACCCCAAACTCACAATCCTTCCTCCCCCACCCTCCTCGGCAACCATAACTGTGTTCTCTGTGTCCATTGAGCCCATTTCTGATAGGTTCATTTATTTCACATTAGAGATTTCACATATAAGTGATATCATATGGTATTTGTCGAATTCTGTCTGACTTAGTTCATTAGTATGATAATCTCTAGGTCCATCCATGTTGCTATATGCCCACAGGCCCTGCGTGGGCACCTCCAGGCAGTTCTGCCTTTATTGTTATTGTTATTTTTCAGTCGCTCTGTCGTGTCCAGTTCTTTGCAACCCTATGGACTGCAGCATGCCAGGCTTCCCTGTCCTTCTCTATCTCCCAGAGTTTGCTCAGACTCGTGTTCATTGAGTCAGTGATGCCATCCAACCATCTCAGCCTCTGCCTTCCTTAGGCTGCACCTGACGCCTCCTCCCACCCGCTCCCTCCCTTCTGACACTCTCCCTCCCCAGTTTCCTTGCAGGCTGCTTCCTCAACAAGGTCCACACATATTTAATCCTGACTTAGGTCTGCTTCTCTGAGGACCTGACCTAACACAGTTTCTTACAGGAAAGAAAACGGAATAAAAATCACACACACCCAAAAAAACCCTCCAATATACCCTTTAGAAAGCACAGAACCAAATACACAAGACTATTTATGGGTAAATTTACAATAAAAGTTCTAAGAAAATATGAGAGACAGTGACTACTGTCGCAGGAAGGGGAGAAGTTTACACCCCTAGGACCAGGCTGGCTGTTCACCTTCAAGACTTCCTGAACTTCTTTTAATTTTTTTTTAATTGTCAAAATAACCCTCAAGCAAAACAACAACAGCATAAGGCAAATAATTTAGCCAAATATGCCATGTCACTTCAGTCGTGTCTGACTCTTTTGCGACTGCATGAACCATAGAGCACCAGGCTCCTCTGTTCATGGAATGGAGTGGGTTGCCATTCCCTTCTCCAGAGGATCTTCCCACCCGGCAACTGAACTCATGTCTCATGTCTCCTGCACTGGCAGGCAGGTTCTTTACCACTAGCACCACCTGGGAAGCCCTGATGCATGAATATTAAACACCTGGCAATTCCAGTCAGGTAAGAAGACAGACTGAGCCGACCTCCCCTGAGGCCTCCCCAGTGCTTTTCAGAGACCAAGACCCTGCCATGTGTGCCCTGACCATCTGGAATGTGTGGTCATCACAGCCTCACCTCTCCTTAACCGTTTTCCACTGAGCACCCAGCCGACAACATTGAACATCACGTTCAATTCATTGGCTTCTACTTCTCTATTTACCCTTACAATTTACTCACTGAAGACACTGAATCGGTTATTTGTTGGAGAGAATTTCCCTTGACTGAGATTTTGAGGACTGTCCCTACAGCGGAGAACACTCTACCCTGTCCTCCATGCTTCAGCAGACTGCTGGTGGGAAATGGAGGCTGAATTGGTTCAGTCTTTTCTGTTACTTACCAAAGTTCAAAATAATCATTCTCCAAAGGTGACCAATTAGGTTGTTTTGTTTTCCTTAGTGTCATTCAGAAGTCACAGAAAACTCTATTTTGAAAAGACACATGCACCCTAGTGTTCAATGCAGCACCAGTTACAAAAGCCAGAACATGGATGCAACATAAATGCCCATGAAGAGAGGCATGGGCGAAGAGGATGTGGTAAATACGTGCAATAGAATATTACTCTGCCATAAAAAGAATGAACTAATGTCACTTGCTTCCCTTGTGGCTCGGCTGGTAAAGAATCCGCCTGCAATGTGGGAGATCTAGGTTTCATCCCGGGGTTGGGAAGATCCCTTGGAGAAGGGCAAGGCTATCCACTCCAGTATTCTGGCCTGGAGCATTCCACGGACTGTATAGTTCATGGGATTGCAAAGAGTCGGACACGACTGCGTGACATTTTTACTTTACTTTAATGCCACTTGCACCAACATGGATGGACCTGGAGACGATCACACTAAGTGAAGTCAGTGAGACAGAAAGACTAATGCCATATGACACCACTCATATGGGGCTTCCCAGTTGGCACCAGTTGCAAAGAACTCACCTGCCAGTGCAGGAAACATGAGAGATGCGGGTTCGATCCCTGTGTCGGGAGGATCCCCTGGAGGAGAGCATGGCAACCCACTCCAGTATTCTTGCCTGGAGAATTCCACGGACAGAGGAGCCTGGTGGGTTATAGTCCACAGGGTTGAAAAGAGTCTGACAGGACTGAAGCACTTTGCACTCACATACGCACTTGCAATAACCAGCTGGCTCTGTCGAGTGCCCTCAACTTCTGCCCTGTGGTCCAGGGTTGGCAGCGAATGTTTGCCATGAGATCTTTCTGGAACATGTATGTTCTGTGTTAGGGTCCACAAGGGGCTCATAGCGTATTATTTAAAAACGGCCCATTGTGGTGACCTGACGAACAAGAGATGACGTCACAGTGGCCACAGTGCCCTGGCGGCATCTTGGTTTTCCTTAAGGCAATGTCCCTGCTGGTGCCGGTTTCTCAAGACTATGTGACCACCCGACTGTGAGGCTCCCTCCGACTATGTGACACAAGAGCCCAGCTTTGGGCTAAAGATCAACTAAGACCCCCTCCCTTTGGGGCACAATATCCCATCATAGGGTATAAGAAGGGTTGGCTGTAAAGGGAGAGCACTGGTTTCTTTCTAAAGCCAGTCACTTTCTTTCTTCCTATAAAAAATCTTTCTCTCCTTGAATGCCTGGCTCTCTCTTTTTCTCTGTGCTCACCATACATTCTGGAAGATTTGTTCTGGATTATGGCTGTCCCGTTTCATCCACAGTAAAGCTGTCCTCCAAGTTGCAAATGGATCAGGGCATTAAGGAGGAAATCGGATTAGTAGAATTGCTTCAGGCCAAGATCTTGCCCTGGGTAAATTCATCCTCCTGCTGCCTAGGGGTCATCTGTATGAAAGCAGTGTGTGTGGAAGGGGAGGGGAGGGATCCTGGGTCTCAGAGAGAGAATCCAGCAGTGTTAGCAGACACTGGAACGCATTCACTGGGTATTACTTTGATGGGTCAGTGAAAGACAAAGTCTTCGAAGGATAAACTATGCTATCAGCAGCCATAATAAAAGCAAGCAACCAAGAGAGTACTTATGTAGGATTCCTGAAGAGCAGCATATTTGGTGGCAAAACAACAATTTCTTTTACAGGCTAACTGAAATAATCAGCTTAATTTTGAAGAAAGGACTCCTTCTGCCCCCTAACTCTGGATGTAAAATAAATAAAAACCAAACTATCTCATCCAGTGACACTCCCCATCCCCCTCAATCTTGCTTGGATTCATTTGAAACCTGAGATAACGATGGGAAACAGGCAGCTGTTTCTATGCGTTTCTATGAACAAGAAATTAGCTAAGCAAATTTACATGGGCAAATATTTCAGGGTATTAGTTATTCTCTAGGGAGAAAATAAAGTCTAACAATGTTTCGACTGTTTCCCTATCTATTTCCCATGAAGTGATGGGACCAGATGCCATGATCTTAGTTTTCTGAATGTTGAGCTTTAAGCCAGCTTTTTCACTCTCCTCTTTTGCTTTCATCAAGAGGCTTTTTAGTTCCTCTTCACTTTCTGCCATAAGGGTGGTGTCATCTGCATATCTGAGGTTACTGATATTTCCCCCGGCAGTCTTGATTCCAGCTTGTGCTTCTTCCAGCCCAGCATTTCTCATGATGTACCCTGCATATAAGCAGGGTGACAATATACAGCCTTCATGTACTCCTTTTCCTATTTGGAACGAATCCTTTGAAACAGTGTCAGACTTAATTTTGGGGGGCTCCAAAATCACTGCAGATGGTGATTGAAGCCATGAAATTAAAAGATGCTACCTCCTTGGAAGGAAAGTTATGACCAACCTAGATAGCATATTGAAAAGCAGAGATATTACTTTGCCAAAAAAGTTCCATCTAGTCAAGGCTATGGTTTTTCCAGTGGTCATGCATGGATATGAGAGTTGGACTGTGAAAAAAGCTGAGCACCGAAGAATTGAAGCTTTTAAACTGTGGTGTTGGAGAAGACTCTTGAGAGTCCCTTGGACTGCAAAGAGATCCAACCAGTCCATTCTGAAGGAGATCAGTCCTGGTGTTCATTGGAAGGACTGATGCTGAAGCTGAAACTCCAGTACTTTGGCCACCTCATGCGAAGAGTTGACTCATTGGAAAAGACCCTGATGCTGGGAGGGATTGGGGGCAGGAGGAGAAGGGGATGACAGAGGATGAGATGGCCGGATGGCATCACGGACTCGATGGACATGAGTCTGAGTGAACTCCAGGAGTTGGTGATGGACAGGGAGGCTTGGCGCACTGTGATTCATGGGGTCACAAAGAGTCGAACACGACTGAGCAACTGAACTACTACTAAGGAGAACAACTTTCCAACGTGTAGCAATGTTTATTCCCAGTGAAAATGAATACACTAATTCTAATGCAATTTTTTTTCTGTAATGTTATATATTATATATCTATTGGAATATAATTGCTTTATAATGTTGTGTTAGTTTTGTAACCAGGAAGGGTTAATTTTGAATTTATGTTGGATCTGTTTCTGTGACTTTAACCCTTTTTTGTTATTAAACCTACATAATGGCCTGCCTAAGGGAGATAACCTGAGCTGCCCTCCCACCTGCGAAGGACTGCAAGCAAGTGAAACACATCCCCCTGCCTGAAGCTTCCCATTCCAGGGGACATTTGCAAGGATTGAATAGTCTTTTTACTTGGTTTCCTCACCTTCCCCCACCCCCATCTCTGATGTATGAAAGAACCTGGCAACCAGGCCCTGACAAGAAAGTTATTTTGAGGCACTAGCCTGGCATCTTCTCCGTCAGCTGGCTCCCCAACTAAAATCTGTTCCTTGCCTCAATGCTTCCTCTCTCAGATTCATTGGCCTGTCCTGTGGTGAACTGAGTCAGCCTGGACTCAGTAACAGTTTCTGCTGTACAATGAAATGAATTAGGTCTAAGTATACATATATCCCCTCCTCCTTGGACCTTCCTCCCTCCCACCTCCCCATCCACCCATCTAGGTCAACACAGAGCCCCTGAGCTGAGCTTCCGGTGTTTAATTCAAAAGGACACATGCACCCTAATACAACTTTTCAGGAGTGGCTAAAGAGTATTGTGCTATGGCTATTTTGTTCAAGGAAGCACTTAAAGGTAAGGGGAAATAATTCGTTTTTGTTTTTTTTTTTCTAATTCTGATTGTCTTACTTACTCCAAGGAGAATTTTCTCCATTTTCTCTAAATTTACGGAGGTTTTAATATACCTTTGTAAATGTTTAACAAATTCAAGTAACACTCCCCAACTTCTAACCAGTCTATATTCCAACAGAAACTTCATATTTACGACAGATGTATCGTCTGTTCTCTCTTGATATTGCTGATGGAGTAAAGAGAAGAAAAAACAGATAGAGGACGTCTGTGGGTTTGGCCAGCAATAAAGGCAGGTTGGGCTACCCGCCCCTCCTGCAACGCTCAACCCCAGGATCCCTGCCGGCTTGCCTACCCGCCATGGCCGACAAGGAAGCAGCCTTTGATGACGCAGTAGAAGAACGTGTGATCAACGAAGAATACAAAATATGGAAAAAGAACACCCCTTTTCTTTACGATTTGGTGATGACTCATGCTCTGGAGTGGCCTAGCCTAACTGCACAGTGGCTTCCAGATGTAACCAGACCAGAAGGGAAAGATTTCAGTATTCATCGACTTGTCTTGAGGACACACATCACATGAACAAAACCACCTTGTGATAGCCAGCGTGCAGCTCCCTAACGATGATGCTCAGTTTGATGCTTCACACTACGACAGTGAAAAAGGAGAATTTGGAGGTTTTCGCTCGGTTAGTGGAAAAATTGAACTAGAAATCAAGATCAACCATGAAGGAGAGGTAAACAGGGCATGCTATATGCCCCAGAACCCTTGCATCATTGCAACAAAGACTCCATCCAGTGATGTTCTTTTTTTTGACTATACAAAACATCCTTCTAAACCAGACCCTTCTGGAGAGTGCAACCCAGACTTGCGTCTCCGTGGACATCAGAAGGAAGGCTATGGGCTTTCTTGGAACCCAGATCTCAGTGGGCACTTACTGAGTGCTTCAGATGACCACACCATCTGCCTGTGAGACATAAGTGCTGCTCCAAAGGAGGGGAAATTGTGGATGCGAAGACCATCTTCACAGGGCACACGGCAGTAGTAGAGGATGTCTCCCGGCATCTGCTCCATGAGTCCCTCTTTGGGTCGGTTG
>SJYQ01003318.1:26278-52205 GCA_006410935.1 Redunca redunca
GGAACTTAACTGATTCAATCAGAGAAAGCAAAGACCTGCCTATACAGCTTGCCTATTTTAGTTATTTTAGAATCAAAATACTTATCTTTGGTAAGTAAAGGTGGAGGTTATGGAAAGGAACCTGATTCTAACTATAAACTAGATGGAATAGATAGAAGAATGGGAATTAAAACAATATTGTAATGAACTCTCAACTTTCATTAAAAAAATATATGATGATGTTTTTCACATTCAACATATCAGTATATCGTGACAAAATGAAAAATCAATTTCAGCTGTGTACCTAAAATGATTTGAACTCACCAACCTAAAAGCCCAGATGAATGTATTAAACTGCTTACTGTATTTTTTATTAATTAAAACTTTATTTTATAGTATGTTATAGACAGGACACAGTTCTGTTTGGTGACACTCGGTGTAGAAAATTGAACTGAACAGTGGTCTAATTAGAACAGTAAATAATATGGGTTTAATTAGCCCTTATTCCCGATGACAGACTTGGTCAGTTGCCAGATATCTATATTTTCTTTTCACTCGACTCTTGCTGAAATATTGCCTCTAGTAGAGCTGCTGCTGCTGCTGCTAAGTCACTTCAGTCGTGTCCGACTCTGCGACCCCATAGATGGCAGCCCATCAGGCTCCACCATCCCTGGGATTCTCCAGGCAAGAACACTGGAGCGGGTTGCCATTTCCTTCTCCAATGCATGAAAGTGAAGAGTGAAAGTGAAGTCACTCTTAGCGACCCCATGGACTGCAGCCTACCAGGCTCCTCCATCCATGGGATTTTCCAGGCAAGAGTACTGGAGTAGGGTGCCATCGCCTTCTCCGAGTAGAGCTGCTTACTGTGTTATAAATAGGTGACTTTGTAAGAAGCCAGAAACCCACTGATTGGTGAGACGTGGGTAAAAATTATTGGAAAACCTCCTCCTTGCTAGGAGTCATTATTTCTTCATTTCACATTTGAAGGTCCTTTCTACAGATCCCACTCTTTTGTTTTTTTTTTTTTTTTTTTTTTTNTTTTTTTTAATTTTTTTGCTTGGATGAAGTAACTTGGCCTAAAGGCTTAAGGAAATCTGCGCAATATCTAGTGGAGTCCCTTGCTTCAGTTTATTAGATGTCAGGGTTTCCTGCATAAAATCTCCTGGCCTCTAAGGTAGAACTCACCTATGAAGTCCTGTCTGACTTGAGCTTTTCTGTACATCAACAGGATGTGGTTTTGTTTGTTTGCTTGCTTGTTTTTGATTAAAATATTAAAGTGTTGGCTTTACAAAAGAACTTTACAAAATGCAAAGACACAAATACAAAAGAAGTAAAATAGCTCAGTATCCTTCCACCTAGAGGTAGCGGCTGCTAACATCTTAATTCACTTCTGATTCCCTTCCTAGGCATGGACACACTTACCTGTATTAAATGTGGTAAGGCTTATATTCTTCTCTAATTATTGCCTTTTCTCCCCAAATGTTTAAAAAGAAATTTCAAAATCCTTAGAAATTCAGAGAAAACTAACATTCATTCTGACTTCATCACCACCTGACTTCATCAAATTGAATGTTTTGTCATGTTTGCGTCAGATTATTTTATGGGAGGGGTGGGAGGAGAATAAAATGTTCCGTTGGTATTCCTTCTGCATGTTTCCCTAACAGCCTTCACTCCTTGTCCTGCTCCCTGCATCCTTTGAGGCACTTTGGTGGGTTTTCTTCCAACCCATATGCTTGTGCTTTCACTACTGCATTTTCGTGTGGATATTCACGTTTGTTGGTATTGTTTAGTCACTAAGTTATGTCTGACTCTTTGCAACCGCATGGACTGCAGCCTGCCAGGCTCTGTCCATGGGCTTTCCCAGGCAAGACTATTGGAGTGAATAGCCATTTCCTTCTCTAGGGGATGTTCCTGAGCCAGGGATAGAACCTGCCTCTCTTACGTCTCCTGCATTGGCAGGCAGATTCTTTACCACTAGTGCCACCTGGGAAGCCTGGATATTCACATACTTATCCCTTTATCTATAGGTGAGATAGAAAATGCTATGTGTGTTTCTATTTTAATGTAATTAAATCTGTCAGTCTTTTCCTTTAAGATTTCTACCTTGGTTGATGTATCTAGGACAATCTTTGTTGCATCAAGTCTGTGTGACTTTTAATCTATAACTTTTTTATATTTTACAGTGGTCAAACAACTCCATTTAGAAAAATTATTTCCAGAAGATATGTCTTTTCTATGGTTTAAAAAAAAAAACAAATGGGCATTTACAAGATATATGATTTTCTAACTTGACTTTATCATACTTCAGCAACCTCTTTGTATCTAGAAGGCCTAGATACAGCACGAGTCTCCTTTTGCAAGGTTGAGTGAAAAGTTGAGAGCAGCTTTTTCATATTATAGACATAGGCTTTCTGTAAATGGACAGTCAGTCTACCCAAAGGGCGATGGGCAGTTCCTATTGGCTGCAGCTGGTAAGTTATTCCACCATTTCTATTAATATCTTTCGATGTCAAGGTCTTGGTAGAACCACCACCAACTGCCGAGCCGTTAATTTCTATCCTTTGCCCACTGCAGCTCCTCACCTTCAGAGCCATTAAGGTCAGTCTCCACGCGTGAGCGCTCACCTCAGGTAACAGACCCACGCGGGTCCAAGGCGTCCACGCCCACCCACGAGGGCCTGGCAGAGGCTTGGCCTAAGCCCTGGAGCCTTGGGCCAAGAAACTGGTGGTTGTTCAGTGAGATCTGGGCTCTAAGCGGCTGCCGCCATTAGGCTGCAGCGGTGAGGGTGAGGTTTGCTGTGGCTTCCAGTGGGTGGTGGTGGTGAGAGCTCTGAGGCCCCGCAAGACACAGCCCAAGCTGTCTGGGTGAGTGCACCCCCAGTTCACCTACCAACTGGGGGCCCAGGGGCCCCCAGTTTGCCCACCCACAGGAGGTGCCATCCAGGGCCCTCAGTTCACCTGCCTACTGGAGGTCAGAGGACCTGGAGAGCCCTCAGGTTGAAGGCAGCCATTCGCTTCTCACCATGCTCCCTGCAGGAACTGTATGTAATATTCTTGAAATGCAAAGATTGTAGACATGTAGAACAGATCAGTAATTGCCTGGTATTAAAGAAGAGGTGGGGTGGGTGGAAAGGGGATACGACTGTAAAAGGCAACTTGAGGGATCCTTGTGATAGAAGTGTTCTGTATTGACTGAATTATGTCAACCATGACTAGTTTTCTGTGATTATGGTTTCAGTGTGTTTGCCCTCTGATGCCCTCTCACAACACCTACCATCTTACTTGGGTTTCTCTTACCTTGGACGTGGGAAAACCACTAAACCATTCAGGCATGACCTAAATCAAATCCCTTATGATTATACAGTGGAAGTGAGAAATAGATTTAAGGGACTAGATCTGATAGAGTGCTTGATGAACTATGGACAGAGGTTCGTGACACTGTACAGGAGACAGGGATCAAGACCATCCCATGGAAAAGAAATGCAAAAAAGCAAAATGGCTCTCTGGAAAGGCCTTACAAATAGCTGTGAAAAGAAGAGAAGCGAAAAGCAAAGGAGAAAAGGAAAGATATAAGCATCTGAATGCAGAGTTCCAAAGCAAGGCAAGGAGAGATAAGAAAGCCTTCCTCAGCAATCAATGCAAAGAAATAGAGGAAAACAACAGAATGGAAAAGACTAGAGATCTCTTCAAGAAAATTAGAGATACCTAGGGAACATTTCATGCAAAGATGTGCTCGATAAAGGACAAAAATGGTATGGACCTGTTAGGTAGGTAGAACAGGGAAAAGGAGTCCAAAATGGCGGTGGCTACAGACAAGGAAGGAAAAAGCCTGCGAAAATGAAACAAAATAAGGTCTGAGGACTGGAGTGAGGACCTAAGGTAAAACAAACAACACTCCTGCCTGGCCCAATTTACATAGGACAGGCCCAGGGAGAGGTAAACATATAAATAGAGGAGCCAGAGCCAGCTCTCTCTCTCCCCCGCGCGCTGGGGCGCTCTTCTCCTCGTGTCTGTAGATCAACGTGCCCTCACGCCTCAAAGATGGATTTTCCTGCTATCTTCTAAATAAAATAGAGCTGTAACACTGAGCTGTAACACTGATTTGTCTAAGAGCTATAACACGGTCCATTTGAGACCTGAGAGCTGTAACACGGTCTATCCAAGACCTGAGAGCTGTGACATGCCGAGGGGGTGAGGAACATACACTCGCGTGACAGACCTAACAGAAGCGGAAGATATGAAGAAGTGGTGGTAAGAATACACAGAACTGTATGGAAAAGATCTTCACGACCCAGATAATCACGACGGTGTGATCACTCACCTAGAGCCAGAGATCCTGGAATGTGAAGTCAAGTGGGCCTTAGAAAGCATCACTACGAACAAAGCTAGTGGAGGTGATGGAACTCCAGTTGAGCTATTTCAAATCCTGAAAGACGATGCTGTGAAAGTGCTGCACTCAATATGCCAGCAACTTTGGAAAACTCAGCAGTGGCCACAGGACTGGAAAAGGTCTGTTTTCATTCCAATCCCAAATAAAGGAAATGCCAAAAAAGGCTCAAATTACCACACAATTGCACTCATCTCACACTCTAATAAAGTAATGCTCAAAATTCTCCAGGCCAGGTTCAGCAATACATGAACCGTGAACTTCCAGATGTTCAACCTGGTTTTAGAAAAGGCAGAGGAACCAGAAATCAAATTGCCAACATCTGCTGGATCATGGAAAAAGCAAGAGCGTTCCAGAAAAACATCTATTTCTGCTTGATTGACTATGCCAAAGCCTTTGACTGTGTGGATCACAATAAACTGTGGAAAATTCTTCAAGAGATGGGAATACCAGACCATCTGACCTGCCTCTTGAGAAACCTGTATGCAGGTCAGGAAGCAACAGTTAGAACTGGACATGGAACAACAGACTAGTTCCAAATAGGAAAAGGAGTACGTCAAGGCCTTATATTGTCACCCTGCTTATTCAACTTCTATGAAGAGTACAGCATGAGAAACATTGGGCTGGAAGAAGCACAAGCTGGAATCAAGATTGCCAGGAGAAATATCAATAACCTCAGATATGCAGATGATACCACCATTATGGCAGAAAGTGAAGAGGATCTTAAAAGCCTCTTGATGAAAGTGAAAGAGAATTAAAAAGTTGGCTTAAAGCTTAACATTCAGAAAACTAAGATTATGGCATCTGGTCCCATCACTTCATGCTAAATAGATGGGGAAACAGTGTCAGACTTTATTTTTCTGGGCTACAAAATCACTGCAGATGGTGATTGCAGCCATGACGTTAAAAGATGCTTACTCCTTGGAAGGAAAGTTATAAACAACCTAGATAGCATATTAAAAAGCAGAGACATTACTTTGCCAACAAAGGTCCGTCTAGTCAAGGCTATGGTCTTTCCAGTGGTCATGTATGGATGTGAGAGTTGGACTGTGAAGAAAGCTGAGCACTTTTGATGCTTTTGAACTGTGGTGTTGGAGAAGATTCTTGAGAGTCCCTTGGGCTGCAAAGAGATCCAACCAGTCCATTCTACAGGAGATCAGTCCTGGGTGTTCATTGGAAGGACTGATGCTAAAGCTGAAACTCCAATACTTTGGCCACCACAAGCAAAGAGTTGACTTACTGGAAAAGACCCTGATGCTGAGAGGGACTGGGGGCAGGAGGAAAAGGGGATGACAGAGGATGAGTTGGCTGGATAGTATCACTGACTTGATGGACATGAGTTTGAGTGAACTCTGGGAATTGGTCATGGACAGGGAGGCCTGGCATACTGCAATTCATGGGGTCACAAAGAGTCGGACACGACTGAGCAACTGAACTGAACTTGGTCAAGCCAGAGAAGAAAACAGAAGAGGACACTCAATACACCTGTGAGCCCCTGGGAGATCTCAGATACCTATTCAGAACTACAAATCAGTGCAATTCTAATGAACACCCCCAAAATTAAGTTTCTGGGGATAAGATTTCTCAGGACAGCTCTAAAGAGCCAAGACAGCTTGTCAGGGGTTGTACTCCAGAACAGACAAGAGATCTTCTGAGCCCTGAACAAGGAGGGACTTGAGCCTTCTGAATGATAAGTGTTATTTCTGGGTAAATACCTCCAGCTGTTAAAGAAAGTCTCACAGTCCTCAAGAAAAACATTCAGACCCCACAGGATCTGACGGAATGAGCTGGAGAGTGCTCTGGGTGGCTACAATCTCTCTTTGGGGGATCTTCCTGGTGATGGGAATTTGGAGTTGGCTGATGCCCCTGCTAGTCCTTGTTATCACCATATTGATGCTGCTTATGACTGCTCCATGTATTATCAACTGTCTAGCCCGTTTTGTCTCTGCCCAGGTCAACAAGCTACAACATGCATTGCCAGTTCAACAAGGATATATAAAGCTATAGCTGACCACAGAAAATATCACTCACCCTTAGATGGACACCACTATAAGGACTCTGAGGCCTGAGACTGGCAAGAGGGGGAGGCCCAATGCCCCTTACCATCCCAGTTCAGCAGGAAGTAGCCAGAAAGACCTCAATGTCCCTATTCCCAAAGAATTTGGCCTCCCAACTCTTGAGGGGGGAATGTTAGGTAGTTAGAACAGGAAAAAGGAGTATAGAATGGTGGTGGCTAAAAGACAAGGAAGGGAAAAACCCATGAAAATAGAACAAAGGAAGGGCTGAGGACCAGAGTGAGAACCTCAGGTAGAAGAAACAGCATTCAAGGCTAGCCCAGTTCACACAGGGCAGGCCCAGGGGGAGGAGAAAAACATATAAAAAGAGTCAGAGGGCGAGGGGTCTCTCTCTCCTCTTCCCGTCTTTTGGGTTGGCATGCCCTCACGCCTCAAGGATGTATTTTCCTTTGTTTTCTAAATAAAACTGAGGTGTAACACGGAGCTGTAACACTGGTCCATCACTTCAAATTTTTGTTGTGATGAGACAGAAGTGAGGAAATTAGACACTCCCCCAACACGTCCTCTGGCCCCAGCCTCTCACACGTGCTATGGTTCGCCATCTTGCACTGGCTGTGGCTTCCTGGAGTCGCTCCTTAAGTTGCTGGCCTGCCCTCCTTAGTGAACTTTCAAGTGCTTGAGTAAACGGCCTGCTGCCAACTTGGGGCCAGATCCTTTGCCTGTTGGGTGACTTAGGGGCCAGGTGCCTTGGTAGGGCATAGGAGTGAGGCAGATGACCTTAAGTGACTCTTCTGTTGGCTCCTGCTGTTGCGGGGCATGATGGGCAGTCATGATTCTGGCTGGGGTGCCCTAGTTTGTTAGAGGGCACATAAGACTGAGGGCCCTGGCCCATGTAACCAGACACCTTAGGAGACAGCTTCCCCAAGCAGGGTTCTATATCATGACCCTGGCACGGATGGGTCTAGAGAGGTGGGAGACCACAGATATTTTTGTATCTGCCCCCCGCCTGCTGGTAATACTGTAATATCTCTGGCTGTGGGGACTGGGGAAGCCTTCTAGCAGCCTTGTTGGAGGTGGAATGGAGGTTGCGGGGTTGATCTGTAATTAGGCCTTTTGTATAGCCATGGCTGCTAGGCTCCTCTTAAGCTCTGGCATAGTTACTGCCACAAGTCAGCTGTGAGTCTTCACTGGATCATATCTTTTTTTTTTTTTTTTTGTCCTGGCAAATTGATTTGCAGAAAGGAAAGGAGAAAACCCTTACCATTATTCAGCTGATTTCATGAAATGTAGCAGGTGGAATGCATTTTCTGAAGATCTCTTAATTTGAAAAATATATTCCTTAACTGACAGGTAGATCATAGTCCATTTGTGATTTACATAGTCTAGAAATAGTAAAATGTGATGGAAAGAATTTTCAAATATGTGGAGGGCATTTTAGGTATTAATATTTTAAAATGTCTTCTATGATTAGAAAGGAAAAATACCTTTGGACTCTAAACTCAGAGCTTTCCTTAAATTATTCAAATTCTTCTGCATTGTACTTAGGGCATTATTTTGATGTTAAATAGTACTAGATGGGAAGAATCAGAGGAATCAGAGGAATCTTCATTCAGTTGCAGCAGCCACCTTCTCAGGACTCTGGGGTAGTTGCAGGAGAAGAGTGGTCTACTGGCAATGACTGCTGTGGAATCAGGTGGATGTGACACGGAGTGTATCCCAGCTGTTTAATAGCCCTGCGGGCTTTTCAACAATTTATTAATAATTCTCTTGGCACCTTTATATAAAACTTGTTTGTTTAGGCATGATGATACTGATTGTAAAAACAGTGATTGTGTGTTTTTTACCTATATCCACGCCCTTTGCAATGTGATTCTACAGCTGGTTCTGTAAAAAGTGAAACAAAAGATGGAGAGACAGAAATCTGTCCTTTAAACTTTGTGAGGCTGGTCATGAAAGGCTGTTGTTGAATCACGACGCTGGGATTCTTGGCCCCCAGAGGAGAAGAATTCAATCTGGGCCCAGAGACAAGGCTTGATCGCTCAGAGCTTTTGTGTAATAAAGTGTTATTAAAGTATAAAGGAGATACAGAAAGCTTCTGACATAGGCATCAGAAGGGGGCAGAAAGAGTACCCCCCTGCTAGTCTTCAGCTGGATATTATATAGTCACTAGCAGTCTGTTAATGAAAGAAAGGAAAGTCTTAAAACTCAGAATGGCACCGGGCCCCTTACCCATAAGATATATTTTGGGATAATCTTGGCACCAAATGGTTTATCTTGGGCCATAAAATGATTAACTTGAATCTTGAAGAAGGGCAGATCATCATACAAATAGTTTCATTTACATAGATTAGAGGAACAATATCTGAGTATAACATACTGGTTTGTCAAGTAGGTTCTGAGCCAAAAGGAGGAACCGACTTGAAGACAGAGTTTGGGGTAAATGCATAGTATATTAGCATAGCTTAAGGTAAACATTTCCATAAGAAAAAGGCATTGGTTATCTCTAGGTTTGAGAATAGTTAACTTCAGGTAAAACCAGGTGTCAAGGCAACACAGAATTTTAAGAGAAGCCTCCTTTTAAATTTGTATAGAGAAGGAAAAAATATCGCTAGTTTGTTTCCTCCTGCCCCTTAAGAGAGATAAAAATGTCTGACACTTGCAGACTATTTCCTCCCTTTGGAGATCCCTGGCCTTCCTGCCTATTACCCTCTCAGTCTCATGTGCTTTGGCCAGAAATATGCAATTGGTATGACCCTGACAGGTTTGGGCCTAGGCTGGAAAGATCGTGAATGTTTTGCTTTTTCTCTGGATCCCTGCACTCCATGAAAACAAGCCCATATGAGCTTGCTGGATGACAGCCGGGTGCCCAGGTAGCACCCAGCTCAACCCCAGAAGTAGAGCACCCTAGTTAACCAGCAGCAGACCATACACTCACCTTGGTGTCCAGGTGAAATGAAAGAATGGCTCAGCTGAGCTAAGCTCACTGTGCTGACCATGAGTCCAACCATGAGCTAGCTAGGTTTTGGGGTGGTTTATCATGCAACAGTAGCCAGTTAGCACGCACAACCAATTAACATGCACACCCATTCCAAGCTGGATGCCAGGTCCAGTGGGTAAGACAACTAGCTCCCAATGTTGGGGGCCTGAGTTCAATCCCTGGTCAGGAAACTAGATCCCACATGCTCCAATTAAATCAATAAATTAAAAAAAATACTTCTTCATCTATGTACTTCCATGTATTGACACAGCCTACAGAGGGGCACTGTTAATGTGTTTGTGGATTTCCACATCAGTCATAGGAAGAACGGTGGAGAAAAGGAGAGACACAGCAGTCTGGCACCAAGTCCTCACCAGAGCTTCTGGGATCACAAGTACTTGCACCAGGTAGATCATATATTCTTCCTGGCTGTTAACTTCCCCTACTGCAGCTGCTGCTGCCAGTTTCCACCCCATGTGCTATTGCAGGGTAGTTGTGATCTTGTCTGCCAACACCAGCCCACTTGTGGTGGCAGTATGGCTTGTTATGCCCATGGTCCGGTTCCCCAAGACTGAGAATAAGACGCTCACAGCAATGCAAAAGCACAAAGGGGTTTTATTGCTAGCTGGAGCTAGGGCTCATGTCTCATCCAGCGCAGTGGAGTTCTGACAAGAGCCCCGAGCTCTGGATTACATTGCTTATATAGCGTATTCTCGCGGGAAAAATTTGAAAAATGGGAGTTTCCGGGTTGGGGGACGTCTAATTGGTTACCTTCTGTGGAAGGGTTAGGTGTTGGCTTCTGATTGGTTCCCATTTCCTGGGTTGGCCACGGGTTCTGATTGGTTAATTCGTGCGCATGTGCAGGACTTTCCTAGGGTGTGGTTTCCAGGAACTGTAACTCAAACTCTTTTTCAAGAAATAGAAACCCAGGCCTAGTGTAATGTTAGAGCCTGTCATGGCTTCAGTCTGGTCCCTTAACATTCCCCCCTGTCTTTAGTTATATGGAGGAATCTTCCTCTTTATTCCGGGGCAGGGCCTGATATTGCTGCCTTAGCACTAGTAGCTGGACTGTATTGATGTGGTCTCTTAAAAATCAAGTCTAGGCCCCTTCTGTTTTGTAAAACTGCCTCAGACAGTGAAGTTAGCAACTTCTCTAGGTGACTAATTGACTCTTTTATGCAGGTGATGTCTTCATCTATGGCGGCCTGTAGGGAGGTGAACCCCTGCCCCTGCAAGGACAAGGAGGCTATTCCTGTTCCTGCCCCTGCAATCCCAAGACCAAACATGGTTGCCAAAGTAATAGCACTAATTGGGCTCGTCATTTCCCAGTGGGTGTACATAACCTCTTCAGAGTGGTATAGGATCTTTGGCATTATAGCAACCAGAACACAAAATTCTCTACTCTGATTAAAAACTGCTGCATGTAAACAAGGAGTCAGCCCGGTGTGGGAACAGATCCACCAACCTCCTGCCTCAGGCACAATCCACTTTGTGCCATTTAGTCCTGTGAGATTAGCAGTTTGGGCGCACAGGGGAGTCTTCTCAGGTGGAACTGTACCTAGACAAAGTCCCTTTCCCCAAACTTGTCTCATTGTAAGGCCGACCTTACGTTCTTCCCAGTGCCATCGGGGTGGATTTGGGCTTGTGGATAGGTTGTAAGAAACATTTAAGCCTACTGCTTCGTAAAAGGGAGGGTAAAGATTATAACAGAGCCAACAGGATTGGGTAGCGTTTGGGTTGGAATGATTTAGGGCTGCAAAGGCTGCCTTAACTAAATCCCATAATAGGTCCGACGTTTTGAGTCGGGGATGGGGGTCAAGGGGCCGAGGGCCTCTGTTCCACTGGGCGTAGGGCTCGGCGTTGTAAAACCCTGGGTCTGGTTTGTCTTAATTACCTTTTGTGAGCCTGGATTCTCGACCGGATTGGGGCCTACACTATGCACCTGTAACGGCTCTATGATTTGACTAATAATTAAAATTCCACCAGGGTAGGGGCCGGGCCATTCAGCATAAATTTGGAATCCCCATGTCAACCCGGAAGTCCAGGCGGGCTCACCTTTAGCTCGTTCTTGGTTGAACCTTATCCTCACCTGAGCAACGTTTCCCCCGGTTCGGTGATCTTGTACTGGGGGTTTAGCAAACGAGAAGTTGAACAAGTCCCGGTTCCCTACCCCCCACCACCAAGTGCCATCATTGGAGGTCACACAACTCCAGTCCCAACAGAAGTAATGCTCTAAACTCCCACAAGTCCTCCCGTTGTTTCTCAGATGACCGGGACACGCCCAGAATCCCCGGTATCGGAGGAATCCCGCCGCCCAAGTTGTCCCTATAAGGTCTTTGAGGTTAAAGTACATATCTGGCCACCAGGTGTTTGGGGGATGAGTTCCTGTGCTTGTGTTGAGTACCTCTCGAGTCAACCCATTCTGGAGTTTCCAGGTGATCTTGGCTAGTTGATGTGGGTTGGTATTTGCAGTTCCAAGGTCAAGAAGGGCAGCCACCAGCAGAAGACTCATGAGGCTTCCTGGGCCCCTCAGCGAACGAGCTTCAACTTCAAAGGATTTGATGGGTAAGGGTTTACCTTCCATTCTTCTTGGGCCTTTTCCTGTTCCTCTGGGGTGGCACAGCACACGTGGTTACAGTGCACCCAGGGTCCAATGCCGTCAACCTTTAGGCCGGTAGAGGTGGTGAGAAGGACAACATAAGGGCCTTTCCATCTGGGTTCTAGAGTCTTGGACTGGTGTCGCTAGACCCACACCCAGCCCCCAGGTCCAATATTATGTGAAGGGACCATTCCCTGGCTTTGGCCCTCATGGATGTCTTTAATTAGGGTCCACATGTGCTTATGCACTTTGCCCAGGGCTAAGATTGCCTGCCAGAACACCTGCAGGGTTGGGGGAGGTTCTACTTTCCCTTCGAACACAGGGCACACTGAAGAGGGGGNGGGGTGGGGGGCCCGTAGACAATTTCAAACGGAGTCAAGTTTAATCTATAGGGGGTGTTACGCGCTCGGAAGAGAGCAAAGGGAAGGAGAGTCACCCAGTCCCCGCCAGTCTCTATTGCCAGTTTTGCTAATGTCTCTTTTAATGTCCGATTCATCCTTTCTACCTGACCCGAGCTCTGGGGACTGTATTCACAGTGAAGTTTCCATTCTGTCCCCAAGGCTGAGGCCAGTCCCTGAACAATTTTGCTCACAAAGGCAGGTCCATTATCGGAGCCAATAGATGCCGGCAGCCCAAACCTAGGCACTATTTCCTCCAGAAGCTTTTTAGCTACCACTACTGCTGTTTCTCTCTTAGTAGAGTATGCTTCCACCCACCGAGAGAAAGTATCAATCATCACTAGTAGGTAGTGGTATCCATACTTGCCTGGTCTTACCTCAGTGTAATCTATCTCCCAATGTTGTCCCGGCCTCTTTCCTCGGTACCTTACACCTGTCTGTTGCTCTTTTCCCTTTCCTGGTCTCATCATTTGACACGCCTTACAGGTGCAGACGATGTCTTGTACCGTCGCCTTTTGTTGGGGAAACCGCAGACACGCCGTCTGCAGGAGTGATAAAGTATTTTTCTCTCCCAAATGGGTGGTCTGATGCAGGTGCGAACAAAGGTGTCGGCCCAGGTCTGCAGGGAGCAAGATTGCCACCCTGGTCCCGGTACCATCCGTCCTCACTCACAGGGCCATTTTTGTTGTCCTGAATCCAGTCCCGATCGGAGGAGGAGTACTTGGGAGTCGGTGGCAGGGTTCCTATTCCGGGGGCTGGCAGTCTCACAGTCAGTATGTGAGTCTCGTAGCCTCCCGCAGCTGCTTTGTGAGCTGTTGCATCGGCGGCGCGGTTGCCCTGGGCTTTTATATCCTCTCCCTTCTGGTGTCCTGGGGTATAGACTATGGCCACCGCTCGGGGTTGGTGGACTGCTGCCAAGAGCCTACGGATCTCAGATAAGTTTTTAACTTCCTTTCCTTCCGCCGTCAAGAACCCCCGCTCCTTATATATTGGGCCGTGAATATGCACTGTGCCAAATGCATAATGGCTATCAGTATATATGGTGACTTTTCGGTCCTTAGCCATTTTGAGTGCTTGTGCTAAGGCGATTAATTCTGCCCTCTGGGTGGATGTCCCAGGGGGCAGAGCATTGGCCCAAATGACATTTTCAGAAGCGTCCACTAGTGCCACACCTGCCTTTCTCTGCCCATCTGTTACATAACTGCTTCCATCTGTAAACCATATCAGTTCACTGTCTTTTAAGGGTACGTCTCTGAGGTCTCTCCGTATAGCCACAACATTGGCTAATATTTCAACACAATCACGGAGGGGCTTTGTTGTCTCAGGGACGGGCAGCAGGGTGGCGGGGTTCAAGAAACAAGGCGTTTGAAACTGTATCCGGGGGGTGTCTAGTAGCAAGGCTTGATAATGCGTTAGGAGAGCATTGGAGATCCACTTACCCGGCGGTTGTTTGAGAGTCCCTTCAATAGCATGGGGAGTGTAGACCAGAAGGCTTTGTCCATAAGTCAACTTGTCGGCATCGTGGACCAGTAGGGCGGTGGCCGCGATGATGCGAAGGCAAGGCAGCCAACCGGCAGCTACCGGGTCCAGCCTTTTTGATAGATAGGCCACGGGGCGCCTCCAAGGCCCCCAATGTTGAGTCAGGACCCCTTTCCCCACTCCGTTTCTCATCTACAAACAATTGAAATGGCTTAGATGGATCGGGGAGAGTAAGATCTGGGGCCTCTAATGGAGCCTGCTGGAGTTCTTGAAATGCCCCTTTCATCAGCTCAGTCCAAGTCCAATTTTTGCTCTCTTTACTTCCCTCGTACAAGGGCCAGGCCTTTTCGGCGAACCCCACGATCCATAGCCTACAGTACCCAATAGTCCCCAGGAACTCTCTCACCTGGCGGGGAGTCGTTAGCTCAGGGATCTGCAGAATAGTCTCTTTCATGGCTTGAGTAAGCCATCATCGCCCCTGCTTATACCCTAGGTAGGTGACCTCCTGCTGGGCAATCCGGGCCTTTTTTGCACTGGCCCTGTATCCTAACATCCCCAAAGTCTGGAGAAGGTCCCCTGTTGCCTGTAGGCATGCCTCTTCAGTTGTGGCAGCTAACAAGAGGTCATCCACATATTCTAACAGGACAATATCCGGGTGGTCTGTCTGGTACTCACGTAAATCCTTGCCCAGGGCCTAATTAAACAACATTGGCGAATTTTTGAATCCCTGTGGGAGGCGAGTCCAAGTCAACTGTCCTGCAGTTTGGCTGTCTCCGTCGGTCCATTCAAAGGCGAAGATCTCTTGGCTCTGAGGAGCCAGAGACAAACTGAAAAAGGCATCTTTCAGGTCCAGGACTGTATACCAGACATAGTCTGGGGGTAGGCCACTTAAAAGGGTATACGGGTTAGGGACTGTAGGATGAATGTCACTCACCCGTTTGTTGACCTTGCGGAAATCTTGGACTGGCCTATTGTCCATTCCCCCTGGTTCCTTTACTGGCAGCAAGGGGATATTGCATGGGGACTGACACCTTCTGAGAATTCCTGCCTTCAGGAGCCTCTGTATATGTGGCGTGATTCCCTGCCGGGCCTCTTGACTCACGGGGTGCTGTTTTACTCTTGCAGGAGTAGCATTCGCTCTCAATTCAACAATGATGGGGGGCCTCCGTTTGGCTAGCCCTACCCCTGCCATTTCTGCCCAGGCCAGAGGGTATTTCTGGACCCAAGGTTGTACTGTAGGGTCGATGACTGAGGAGGGTCCCGGCTGGTACAGTCTATATTCATCCCTCAGGGAGAGGGACAGGACTTGGATCAGGTGTCCAGTCCCATCCGTGACTGATATCCCTCCGTGGGCGAAATGGATCTGGGCGTTGACCTTAGATAGTAGGTCTCTTCCTAGCAAGGGTGCTGGGCATTCTGGTATAACTAAAAACGAGTGGGACACCCCCAAGTCCACCTGTCGTTTAGTAGTCCAGCAGTACTGTTTTGTCCCAGTGGCCCCTTGCATCCAGCTGGTCTTTTTGGACATCGGTCCATCCCTTCGATTGAGGACCAAGTATTGGGCTCCTATGTCCACCATGAAGCCAACCGGTTTCCCCTCCACATTAATCGTTACCCAGGACTCGGGGAGGGGCGCCGAGTCTTGACTCCCCTAATCACTATCTTCCCCCATATATAGAATGCAGGTTGCCAGGGAAGATGTCTCTCTCCTGTCAGGTCTCCCTGTTTGGTTTCTCTTGGGGCACTCGTTTTTCCAATGTCCCCTTTCTCTGCAATAGGCATATTGGTCCTTTCCTAATATCTGCCGGGCCGGTCTCCTTGTCCTTCAACCTAGTGTCCCTAGTCTTCCGGAATTCTTGCATATCTTTCGCTCCCACAAAGAAGATGCAGGCTAATTCTTTCTGGTTCTTTCAATTTTCTTCGGCCCTACATTCTCTTTCTTCCCATCAGATTCGTTCCTCTCTCTCTTCCAGAGTATCCCTGTTGTTGAAAACTCTTTCTGCTGCCCTTACTAGATCCTGTATCGATTGTTCTCCCAGCCTGTCTATCTTTTGTAGCTTTCTCCTGATATCCGGAGCTGCCTGATTTACAAATGCTAGTATAACTGCTGCGCGAGATTTATCTGCTTGTGGGTCCATGGGGGTGTACTGTCTAAATGCCTCCATTAGCCTTTCTAGAAAAGCTGCCGGACTCTCAGTTGGCTCCTGTCTAACCAAATTTACCTTGGCCAAATTTGTTGGTCTCCTAGCTGCTGCTTGGAGGCCAGCCATAAAAGTATGGCGGTACACTCGGAGACGCTCCCTACCTTCAGCGCGTTAAAGTCCCAGTGGGGCCGCATCAGAGGAAATCTCTCATCAATAAGATTGGGCTGCATGGTGGGCCTTCTGTCCACACCTGGAACATGTCTCTGAGCCTCTGACAGGATCCGTTCTCGTTCCTCTGTGGGTGAGGCGGATAGATTCTAAGAGGTCAATGAGGCCCTGGGATTGTTCTGAGAAAGAAGGAGTTTGAGCTTTCCAATTATACAGATCACTGGTGGAGAAGGTCCAGTACTGATAAGTCCGTTCCCCATCCGGACGGGCTGGTCCTGCCCGAACGGGTAACGTCTGGACAGTGGATGTGGGGGTCTCCTGGTCACTACTGTCCACTGGATCAGAGATCCCTCTGGTCCTTCTACGTGTCCCATGAGCTGGGCCCCCTTCCTGGGGTGGGGCCGAAGGTTCTGCCGCTCTTCTGGCCTCTCCAGATGATATCTGGGGCACCTGAGGGGGCAAAGGTGGTGGTACATAGGGTGGGGGTGAGAGTTCTGTGTCTAAGTAGATTAGGTTAGGGTAAAGTGAGGATTCCTGAAACACGAGCAGAGTCCATTCATCGCGGTTTTTATGTTTTTCCTTCTCTGGCGCCTCCATGACTAGGACCTGTGGGACCGGTGGGGAAGGGACTGCAGAAATAAAAGGCTTCAGCCAAGATGGTGGAGTCTCCACTAAATCTTGCCAGACCAGGATGTAGGGTGTCTGGTCTGGATGCCCATAAGGGCTGGGAGCGAGGACCTTTTGTTTAACAGCCCGGATGGTAGGTAAGCTAAAGGTCCCCTCTCGTGGCCATCCGACATTAAAAGTGGGCCATTCAGAAGAGCAAAAAGTTACCAACTTATTCTCTTTTTTACCAATAACGATAGATCTTGCGCCCTAGATTTGAAATCAGAAAAACGGTCAGTCATGAGGGATAGATAGCGGGGTAGAAGCTCCCTGACCCATGATCACAGAGTAAATTACACGAAACAAAAGGAACACAGAGCAGAGACAATGCTGGCACACACAAGGATATGACAAACAGAGGACAAACAAAACGTCGGCCAAGAACACAACACTAGGTTTTCTTTGGGCCCCCTGAGTTTTCTTGCCTCCCAAAGTTACCTTACCGAAGGGCGTCCACCGCCCACCAGATTTGGGATCAAGAGAGGAGCTCTTTCCCCCGCAGAGCCAGCTGCCTTCTAGCGCGACTGCTGGGCCTTGGCCTTACACCGGCTACGACGACCAATTCGCCCCTGACCAGACCTGACACCAGTGCTCCAATTAACCTTCCCCAGGCTAAGAAACCCCTTCTGCCAGGAGGGCGTTATTCTCGCCAGTCAGAGGGATCCCAGACGAGCCCCCAAATGTTATGCCCACGGTCCGGTTCCCCAAGACTGAGAGAATAAGACACTCACAGCAATGCAAAAGCACAAAGGGGCTTTATTGCTAGCTCGAGCTAGGGCTCATGTCTCATCCAGCGCAGTGGAGTTCTGACAAGAGCCCCGAGCTCTGGATCACATTTCTTATATAGCGTATTTTCACAGGAAAAATTTGAAAAACGGGAGTTTCCGGATTGGGAGACGTCTAATTGATTACCTTCTGTGGAAGGGTTAGGTGTTGGCTTCTGATTGTGTCCCATTTCCTGGGCTGGCCACTGGTTCTGATTGGTTAATTCGTGCGCACGTGCGGGACTTTCCTAGGGTGTGGTTTCCAGGAACTGTAACTCAAACTCTTTCTCAAGAAATAGAAACCCGGGCCTAGTGTAATGTTAGAGCCTGTAACGGCTTCAGTCTAGTCCCTTAACAGGCTCTGTGATGGAGAGGACTGTGAAGGCAAGTTCAGGCTGAGGAGGAGGGAGGCCTCTGCTACCAGCTTCTGCATCAGCTGCATTTCCAAGCACTGCCCTCCTTCCCTGTTGCTTCCACTCATAAGGAGGCACTCAAGAGCTTCAACCAACAGAACCTGGGCATTCAGGGAGCTTCCCAGTCGGAGAACTTTCTTGTTTCAGCTTCACTGCATATATCTGATTAGGATATATTTGCAAGCACAGACATTTATAGGTACTTTGTGTTTTCGTTAGGGGAAGCACACTGATTGAAACTGCCCACCCTGGCCAGGCACCATAGTAACCATTTGCATGAGTTGTTTTATGACTGGAGATCCTGATAAAGAATACAGAACTAATAAGCCACCACCAACGGAAGAGTTTGGGAAAGGTCTAAAGGAAACACTGCATGTCCGTCCATGTCCCGGAATCCCTCTCACTAACATCCATCTTGGCTGAGCGATGTGTGCGCCACCAAGAAAGACTGAATTAAAATGAGTGGCCAAAGACCACCTGGAAAATAATCCCATCACCATAAAACCCGAGACTGTAAGCCACGCGGCAGAGCAGTTCTCCTGGGTTTCCTTACCCTACTGCTCTCCACCCGGGTGCCCTTTCCCAATAAAATCTCTTGCTTTGTCAGCACATGTGTCTCCTCGGACAATTCATTTCCGAGTGTTGGACAAGAGCCCAGTTTTGGGCCCTGGAAGGGGTCCCTCTTCCTGCAACAAATGACGACTCTGGTGGGATCTCTTCTTCGCTGAGACTAATATCCTGACCACTCGGGGCACTCAGGGGCCAGCTCGCCTGCCAATGGACCAGACCCAGCGGCCACAACAGGGACTCTTTTGTCCCTGGTCTCCTCCTGACTCGGACAACTGGCAAGAGTTCCCTGACCGGTAAGGATCAAGAGACTTTATTGACCTCTCTCCCCTTCCCTCTCTCTTTTCTCTCCTTAACCCTTCCTATCCTTCCCTGTTTTTCTAGTCCCCCGGGCCTGAGCGCAGGAATCTGGTTGAAGGGCCCTCATCCTGAGCTGAGGATTGGAGACTGATCACCTCTTCTTGGCAGAGAACTCAAATTCTGGTTCTGGTCTGGTCTGATTTCTGGTAGGGCTGAATTCCAGTCCTCCCTTCTCTGGAGGCCCAGGGAAAAGTCCCATAATGCCTGGGTATCTGTAGGTGGCAGGAGACATCTGTAAGGCCACCCCTTTTGCCCCCCTCTTCTGCCTCCTCCCCCTTCTTCTTTCAACCTGGCTTCCTTTCTTCCCTTGAAATCTTTGATGTTAGTACTTAGATCTGAAGTTCTGTGTGTCTATAAGAGGTTTTCTGAGAGACAGTATTCTTGTATTTAAGGGCTTCCCTGGTAGAGGTAAGGTTAAAGCATCTCCCTGCAATGTGAGACCTGGGTTCGATCCCTGGGTTGAGAAGATCCCCTGGAGAAGAAAATGGCAACCCACTCCAGTATTCTTGCCTAGAGAATCCCATGGACGGAGAGGCTTGGTGGGCTATAGTCCACGGGTAGCAAACGGTTGGACACGACTGAGCGATTTCAATTTCATTTTCACTTTGATGAGGACTGCTAGGTTTATATGTGTGTGTTTTAACTCTGGGTTCTGTGTTGTGATTTTTGATGGCCATTTTGCTTTGTCTGGCCACCATTTGGTTTAGACCTGCCGCCATTTTGTTAGAACTTGATTTTCTTTCCCTGTGCCTTGAGACCAGGGCTCTCAGGAACACTTATCTAGACCATCTCTAACTCCTGACACTGAGGAAAAAGGGAAAAAAGACTTGAAGCTAGATATTGCACTGTGTCTGTCTAAATGTCTTGGTATGTCTTTGTCTCTGGGTAATAGTTTTGAGGTTAACTTTTAAATGAGCTCTATTTATTTGGCTTAAAAAAAGGTAAGTGCTTACAAATCAAGTAATTCTAAATTAAACAATAAATTCCAGGTTCATGTGAACTGGGAAATATTCAATGTTAAATACCTGATATTAACGTTTGTTTGTTGACCTATCTAATATAGACATGTCTCAGAGTAATTAACATTAAGTAAAATATTTTCATTGTACCTAGGTTTAACGTAAGTTAAACATTATATCTGTTACAAGTTTGTCAACAAAAAAATTACCTCAAGTGAAAAAACTTCTAAAAAATGTAAATGAGATATGAGCTTTTATATAAACTCTATTAAAAATATCTGTCTAAAATAGTCTCTCCAGATTGGCATAACTTAAATTTCTAAGGGTTGTGCTAAGTGTGCTAAGTGTTGGAAGTCTATTAAATAATTAGGTCATTTCCAAATAAAATAAGATTTTAAAACATTTACTTCTAAACACTAATTTCCTTTTACTGAGAAACTAAAGAGATTTGGGACTATAAATAAATAATGTTTGGTGCCATCCTAAAATGTTCTAAGAAAACAAGGGTTTTAGAAATCATCGCTGGTATTTATGCTAACCAATCTATAAAATGCTAATATAAAAGTTAGTTATTGGTTGCTAAAAAAAAAATTAAAAATGTTTTCAATTTAAAAAGGTATGATAAAATACTAAAAAAAGTTATGCATGATCAAGATTTTCTAAAATTAAATTACAATTAGCTAGATAAATAAATTTTGTTAAAAATGACACAGCCATAAAAAAACTGGTTAGAGTCAACTAGGTCCAAGATGGCGGAGCTGACTTTCACTAGACCTTGAGCCTTGGTATTTAGGCCTACTGTGACATATGAACAAGCTAAATGATACACCCATCAACACTGACTAAATCTGAGCAAATGATCTAACCCCTTTTAACTGATCTTTTTGATAAAACTTCCTAAATAGAACTGTTTTGAAGTTCTTTTGATCTCTAGCTAACTTTGGGGTGCTTCAGAGGGCCCCTGGAACATTCCCAAAAAAGATATTAAACTGTGTTTATTTGGTTGGTTAAATTACATGAAAAATATTATCAAATGAGTAATAAATCTGCTCATGTTATAATATATGGTAAAATTACTAATACAGATATCCTAAAAATTATATGGAGTTTTTAACATTCTGATATGTCCTGGTATTCTAATGAAAAACCTGATGACTTCACAAAAGTTAACAAAAGGACTAAATAAATCAGCAAATATGCTTATAACTTTTATGGTTTCTATCTGAAAAATTATGGGTTTAAATCTTATATTTTCAGGGAGTAGGGAAAATCTTCCTCTCAAACTAATTATGATAATACTTTGGTAAAATTAAATGTTATAAACAAAACAATTATATTTTCTATCTGACTCTTCCCTTAGAAGTTCTTAGGTTTCCATTAAGTTTATCAAATGAGTTAAGAAGTTTATCTCACGGGTATAAAAATCTCAAAAAATTTTTGAGACCTTAAAAAAAAATAATTCACCTAGATTTGTTAGGTAAAATCTGTGATAAGCCTTTGGTGTGAGTTTCCCAGCCCTGTTTTATTTTAAAAGTTCAGTCTGAGACTCTATAAATATTTCAACAAAATAAAAAGTCTATAATCAATTATGGTTATATAAATCATCAGACCAAAATTAGTGAAAACAGACCTATTTTGCAAACAAACTGGCCTTAATTTGGTTATATTTAATAAAAATAAAGATAACTTAAAAAAAAAAGACATTTCAAAAATGTTAAATCCCAGTTTGTTAATAGAGGTCTACATCTAGTAAGACTCATGTCTTAGTTCTTTGCTGTTATGTGATATTAATGTAAAATTTAATTAAAGTCTTAAAAAAACACCCTAAGTTTGTTTCTAAAGCGTATCTCAGTAATCTATCTTTAGATGAAGATCAGATGCCTCATGACCTGCAGCCAGGACTGGAAAAAGACATAATTTAAGGGACTGTCTCCAACATGGATAGGACTTTTTTTATCAGGAAAAACTACACTACACCAAGATGAAAAGACGACGACATCAGAGGTAGACAGCTTCCCCAAGATGCTGGACCTGATTCGTATGATCATTTATCTTTTCTTGACTTCTTAGACCTTTACATATAAATCAAATGCTTTTCTATCACAGGCCTGATCCTATGCTAGTTTTAAAAATCAGTCCAGTTGTTGGATTTGTGGCCAATTACTTGTGTCTAGTTCTGGGTTACCGTGGTAAATTTGTCTACTACCAGACTCTAACTGGTTGGCCCTGAGAAAATTTACTTAAAAAAAAATTTATAGTCATAATCGGGTCACTGTGATATTACTAGATAAAATCCCCTCACCGGGCCAATTAATAATGCCTGCTCTGACTTTGGCCATAAATTTGAGCTTTTTGCTATTACCCAAACTCAGTCAAAACAAAAAAAAAAGTTTCCACAAAGGAGAGAAAAATCTCCCACAGTTATGTATAGATAGGCTATAGTAATTTAGGTTTAAAGTCTCCTCTGTGTTGAAAACAATTAAGTCATACTAAAGATAATCAGTCTGTAACACTAAAAAACTGGGCTATGTGCCTTATAGATGGTGCCAATATATAATTTCCCTGAAAGATAAAGATTCTACAGAGCAGACTGAGTCAGATGACCTGTGATATACTGGGCTACACCTAATTAAAGTTCTTAACATAAGTCTTACTTGTGACTTTACTAACACTGCTGGCTATGTTATTTGTATTTCACCTGTTTTACAAAATTGCTGTTTCTTACACTGTCAAATATGTGTCTGAGGCCTCTAATAAAATAATATATAGTCCCATATAAGATCAACCATGGTAACACTGTAACTCTAGATATGACAAAAACAAGAGGAAATATTTTCCTGGACCAAGAAGCTAGTAAGACAGGTGGTCCAGAAAATTTCGGATACTGTTTTATGGCCTAGTCCAGTAACAACACATTGAGTGGCCTGTCAACAAAATCTTTACCAAACCTGAGAATGGACATTCTCAACACCATGAGATAAAATGGTCATAAAATGCCCCCCTCAAAATCATGGTCAAATTTATGAACAAAAAGGGGCCCTGCCAACTGAAGACTGACACTTGCCATCTACATCTACACAGATTAAACCATGGCCGCTACAACTGCTGACTTTCAACTCCCCTAAAAGGAGTTCAGGGTAAAAATAAAAAATGAGACATTCTGTGCTCTGAAAAAAACTGGCAAAACAGGCCTTCTGATAGTTAGATCTTTTCAGGAAAAGATTTTATGAGTCCCAATTCTTACATCTTCTCATACCTAGAGAAACAGTGACATCATTAATGGTAAAATCTGCTTTGGCTATTTAGAAAAAGTTTACAATTAAAAGTCAAAATAGAGTAGCTATGGTTCAGATATCCTGGAAAATAACTAGGTGATGCTATGGGTATACTTTCAGATTAGACCTTGTTTTGCTAAACACTTGAGTTTTCTGAGTCTTGACAGGCTTGGATGACACCATTCTCAAAACAATGTCTGCTAAAAGCTAGTAACCTTACTTTATAAAACTAGACAACTGGCTACATGGCTACAAGTCTCCCTGAAGCCTGAAGTGCCAGGTCCAGACTGGGTTTCAGGCCTATTCTTTTAAAAAAAAATGAGATTTATTTTGTCTACTAAATTCCAGTTATCACTCCTCCAACTACTTCTAATTGGGTTTGTGACACCAAAACGACAGACCAAGGGATTAATATTTTAATCATACAAGACTCAGATCTAAAACTTAGAACTCAAAAATACTTCCAATTCAGTGTCTATACTCCAAGCTGAGGCAGTCCTATGCCCCATTTTGACAGAAAGTTATCACAGTCACAGTTGCCCAGTTCCCTAAATTAAAACTGAGCGGGACTCTGTGGGGCTCTGGAGTACAGATCTGTTCTGTGTTCTCCATTTCTTATCTGTAAGATATAGGCTTCATTCAGCCTCCTTGACCTTCCCTGAATTCCAAAGCCTAGATTCAAACAATTGCTAATCAGGGAAGAGACCAGATACAAAAGCAGAAACAATCAAAAGTTGGTACAGCCTCCAGACAGAGTTCTGGTTCCTACTCAAAGAAATATACATAACAATGTCTTTGAGCCCCAAACCAGGTGGAAGATGGTAACTTCAAACTGAACACAAGATTCCTAGAGCACAGCTCTGTCGCCTCACCACCAGCCAATCAAAAAGGGTCACAAACCCTGCAACCCTCACCCCAAATGTTGCCTTCTGTTTCCGGAGACCAGAGATGACCATCCTGTTAGGTCTCCTCTTTGGCCTTGTCTATTCCATCTTTGAAAGGGGCCAACTAAATTGCTGTTACTACAGGGGTAAAAGCTGGCTTCAGATGTAGAACATCCCAACTTAGATCAGGTAGAGAGAGACTTCTGCTCTACTAGACAGGCCTATGCCCATACACAACAAAAAAAAAGTTACAAAAAAAAAGAGACCTCCGCACCAATTCCCAAAAAGTATCTTGAATATGAAGTCTCTCAGGGGGGAATTGTTAGGGGAAGCACACTGATTGAAACTGCCCACCCTGGCCAGGCACCATCGTAACTATTTGCATGAGTTGTTTTATGACTGGAGATCCTGATAAAGAACACGGAGCTAATAAGCCACCACCAACCAGAAGAGTTCGGGAAAGGTCTAAAGGAGACACCGCGTGTCCGTCCAATTCCCGGAATCCCTCTCACTAACATCCATCTTGGCTGAGCGATGTGTGCGCCACCAAGAAAGACTCTGAATTAAAATGAGTGGCCAAAGACCACCTGGAAAATAACCCCATCACCATAAAACCCGAGACTGTGAGCCACGCGGCAGAGCAGTTCTCCTGGGTTTCCTTACCCTACTGCTCTCCACCCGGGTGCGCTTTCCCAATAAAATCTCTTGCTTTGTCAGCACATGTGTCTCCTCGGACAATTTATTTCCGAGTGTTAGACATGAGCCCAGTTTCGGGCCCTGGAAGGGGTCCCTCTTCCTACAACATTTTGGACTTGCACCCGGACCCAGGAATTAATTTATTTTTAAAAAAACTGAAATTTTTTTGAGGGGTTGATCATTAAATTCCCTACTTATTTCTAACTTTAATGCCTTATGACTTGGAAATGTAATGTGTAAAATTTGTGTCCTTTTTACTAAGTATATGCTTTTGTTTGCAGGATATGCATTTATTTATTAGCAAGACTGTTGGCTCAGGTTTTTAAAAAATTCATTTTGTTACCACAATCTTTTGGGTTTCTACATACCGGTCAGTTATGTTTCCAGTTTTGAGTGCTTTAAAAAAAACCATTCTGGCCCTTCATACTCTAAGACTTTTTCTTTACAGTCCGTGATCTAATACCTTTTCTGTCAATTAAGACTGCTTTGGCAGGCTTCCTTGGTGGCTCAGACGGTAAAGAACCTGCCTGCAATGCGGTAGATCCATGTTCCATCCCTGCGTTTGGAAGATTCTCCTGGAGAAGGCACTGGCTACCGACTCCAGTATTCTTGCCTGGAGAATTCCTTGGACAGAGGAGCAGGGCGGGCTACAGTCCATGGGGTCGCAAAGGACACGACTGAAAGCCACTAGTACTTTCACTTTCAGCTACAGATGCCCAGCCAGGTCCAGAGGGAAGACTTACCGCAGCCCAGAGGGAGAGAGAAAAAGGAGGCCTTCAGAAGGCAATTCCAGGTCCCTAGGTACCAGGTACTGTACTTCTGTTTTAAACTGGACTTACTGTTTCAGACACCCAGCGTGGGGCTTCAACGAGTTGTCCGTAAAGATCTGAGTAAAACCACGGAGGCTCCCCACGCCAGCCCACTGCACTTGGCGGCGGAGCGGGGGCCAAAGGAGACGGTGCGGCCACCGGGGTGCGCAGAGCGGCAGCTGACCCAGCCGAGCTCCAGGAGCCCCAGGCTGTGCTGCGCTGGCTGCCGGACGTGCAAGCCGCTCGCTGGTCAGCGAGAAATCCAGTCTCACCACCGGCATCTCGTGGAGACGTACCTGTCTGCAGGGTGACTCCAACCACACTGGACTCGCCGCCTCGCTTTGTCTCCGCAGGCAGGAGATGCTGGGGAAGAAAACGCACTCTTCTCT
>SJYQ01003318.1:53268-72136 GCA_006410935.1 Redunca redunca
CCCCCAATCCCTCCCAGCATCAGAGTCTTTTCCAATGAGTCAACTTTTTGCATGAGGTGGCCAAAGTACTGGAGTTTCAGCTTTAGCATCATTCCTTCCAAAGAACATTCAGGATTGATCTCCTTTAGAAAGGAACTTGCTGCTGCTGCTGCTAAGTCACTTCAGTCGTGTCCGACTCTGTGCGACCCCATAGACGGCAGCCCACCAGGCTCCCCCATCCCTGGGATTCTCCAAGCAAGAACACTGGAGTGGGTTGCCATTTCCTTCTCTAATGCATGAAAATGAAAAGTGAAAGTGAAGTCGCTCAGTCGTGTCTGACTCTTAGCGACCTCATGGACTGCAGCCTACCAGGCTCCTCTGTCCATGGGATTTTCCAGGCAAGAGTACTGGAGTGGGGTGCCACTGAAAGGAACTTAGAGGGGTGTAAAGGCTGCAATTTGCAGCCTGCAGCCTTCCCTGCACATCTCGGTTTTGTCCTAGATCAGATCTTGGCCTTCCTGCTACTGCCTGTCTTTGCAGCTTTGTTCATTCTCCTGTCTGTGTGCCCAGTCCAGGCCCAGAAAACTATGCTTTTCTTTTCTAAACTGTTTATGGTAACCGGTTTAATATCTGAGAAACTATATTTTGCTCGCTGACTTCCTCTTCCTCCACCCACAGTGTGCCCGTTTGGGGAGAAGTCATCATAGTGGCCCTGTTAGAAAGCACAACTAAAGAGCGGGAGAGGAGATGTGGACTGGGGCTTCGTGAAATACCACCCGAAAGACACACGGAGCGCCTTTTTCGGAAATTTGGATGTTGAGGCATTTAGTCTGCTGAGAGATGAGTCGCCTCAGTCCCCAAGCGAGTGTCTAGTAGGCTGTTGTCATTTAAGTGGTGAGGTCTCAACAAAAAAACAAAAAAAAAAAGAAAGAGAAAAAGAAAATCAACCTAAAGATGTTAACGGTTTAAGGGTTTTGTTTTGCTCTTTATTTTTTAATGCTCTAAATTGATCCTGTCGGGCCTGACTGGCCAGTTTCTCAGAGACACAGGTGATGACCCAGGTGCTTAGGAGCAGGCTGATGTTCCCACTTCGAGACAGCGAGTTTCAAGGTACAGCACACTTAGCAGCATTTGAATCACAGCAAGTGTAACGTCTCTGCTTTGGGGGGAAAGCTCATCAGAGACAGGAGTTAGGGGTGTGTACCTTAACTTTTCCATTCTGATCTGTTGAAGTTTTCTGTCTAGAAAATGGAAATATCTGGGAGCACTTCTGCTTCCAGGTAATCTGTTAGTAACTGATGTCTCTAAATTCCTTATGCTGCAAGGGACAGTTCTTTTGCTCCAGCATAACACCAGGATAAACAAATCAAGGGATATTCAGCTGTACATATTTACTTATAATTTTGAGTACTGAAAGGAACAAGACATAAAATATGAGTATGTCTTGTTTTATTGTTTTTCAGTTATTGTGCTTTGCAGATACTGAGTTTTTTTCTTTTTCTTTCTTTTTTTTTTTTACATATTGAAGGTTTGTGGCAACTCTTGTCAGATGATGGTCAGCATCTTTTAGCGATGAAGTATTTTTTAATTAAAAAGTACATGTTTTGTTTTCAACCTTCTTTACATTCTGACATCTTGTGTATTTCCTGCTGTTTTTCCAAAAGTTTTCACTTTTGTCTCAGGTTCAGAGGATTTGTTAACAAAATAAGCCACTCATTATATACAAATACATAATACAAATATTTACTAGAAAATTATCTAGCTTATTTTCAACATACTAACATTAAAAGAAAAGAGAAAGAGAAAGATCAGAGAATACATCACCAAATTAGGTTTAGACCAACATCCAGACTTAAACAGCTCTGGGAAGTCCCATGTCACAGCACGTCTGGAGTCCCAGTTGGGAAAGGGTCCCAGGCAGCACATCTGCTCCATGGGTGAGACTTCAAAGATTGGATTTCTGGGTTCCCGCTTATAATCCCAGGATGGTCGCAAGCTGATATCACCAATCTGTGACCAAACTGCAGCTCTGTTTTCATGTTAATGCTGTTTGTTTTTTCTTGTAAAACTTGGAATATAGTTAAGCCAGGGTCTTGGTCAGCCAGGCCTCCTCCAGGGTCTCAACAATCTCAAGATTTCTCCCCCATCGTATCTAAGGTGCTTCGAGTTGCACTCACAGCAGGCAGTCACTCCCAGTCACTCCCAGTTAGGGCAATGTCCAGGCAGGTTAGAAGCCAGGTCAGGCCTGCTCTGCTTTGTCTCTGAAGCCTAAACGAGACTATTCATTTAATTTCCCTAACACATGTCTCAGTTCTGGAACCAACAGGAGCCTTGGTTCCTTTGATTGGAGAATGGCATTAGAAACCAAGATTTGGGTACTTGGTGAGCTCATCGATACTGAGGTGGGCCGACTATTTTGTTTTCACTAGTCTTTTTTTTTTTTAACTGAAGTATAGTGGAATGACAATGTTGTGTTAATTTTTTGCTGTACAGCAAAGTGACTCAGTTATACATATATTCTTTTTTATATTCTTTTCCGTTATCGTTTATCCCAGGATGTTGACTATATTTCCCTGTGCTATACAGTCAGACCTTGTTGTCTGGACAACTATTATTTAAATGCCATGGTCACTCTGTACTCTGACATCAAGTTTCCACTCCAGGCAAAGTGTTCTCTTTGCATTGCCTGGTGTTGACTTAGCTTTGCTGTCTGTGCCTTTCCCACCTCAGCCCCAGCTCGTCAGGCCCCTTGTGGATTGTCATCTCCTGCAAGATTCCCTTGGCCAGGAGCCACCTCTCTACTTCCTGACCCCCCCAGAGCGCGCATCACTCTAGCAGCACACAGTCTGTGTTTTGGTTCAGAGCTTCTCTGCTCCTGTCTTCATTCTCCTCTTCCATTTATACTCGAGGGCAGGCCAGAGTCACCAACTGCCCACTGTCCTCAGGTTCCTAGCAAAGGGCCTCTGCTCTCATATCTTGTAGCTGATTTGGAACTTGAAGATAAATCACCATCCTGGGGAGACCCATCATTAGGGATTGAAAAACTTGCTCTATTGTTTCTCCCTCAGACCGCTATAAACCACCAGCTGAAGCAGGGCATCAGGAGGCATTATTGTTTCAGTATGTTTCTTTTATATTCTGTAAAAATGTATGCCAGCTGAGAGGAACTGATGTAATAGGGAACTAAATTTAGGCGATATCAGTTGAAGTTAGAAATATTAGAAATTAGAAGTTATTGCTGTAAATTCTCTTGAATAATGGTGTTGATTATTTTTTCCCAGTTATCTCTGCCAGTTAATAACTATCTTAAACAATTTTCCATGTCAAGTTAAAATCTGATATAAAAGGCCTTTAAAAGGCTGAGTTGAGGAATTTACATGACTGGGAAAATGGGCTTGTAAGATATTCAAGGAATGAGTATTAAGAGCTTTCTGTGGGGGGAAAAGACCTAAAAATTACTGAGAAAGCTTTCTTAGTTTAATGCAAGGAGACAATAACTCAGCAACCCACACAAAAAGCTGCATGGAAGCTCCCCTCTGAGGGAGTTAAGGCTGCTCAGGTTTTTCAGCATAACCTCTTTGACTCTGGGGACCAGAGGGGCCACTGAACATATTCAGAATCTAGACTAGGCCTTATTCACTCCTATGCAAACTATTACAGCCAAAGGAGCTGGATGAACACAGGGGACATGATGGAGTCTGGTGGACGGAAGCCTGGCCCTGGGCTGAGAAGACCCCGGGAACCTGCTGGTCTGGGGGCTCCTCTCCCCATCCTTCACTCCCACACCCCCTGGGTCCCCATGTGCCAGTTTGGGAAGGCATTGCCCACTGGACACACGCTGTGTTTGACTAGAATTTGACAGGAGCTATTTCCTCTAGTGATGAGTGAAAAGCTTTTCTCAGGAAGATGCACTGCTTTATGGAAACAGTTATTTTCTTACATATAACTAACCCTGGGCCCCATTTAGTAGCTCATGCCTTGCTTCTGTGGAGTGACTTTTCTTATTGTAGGACTGGGGAGACTTGTGGGAAAGGTGATGAGGGACTGACTTTTTTCTCTTTTAACATCCCCTGCATTGGCAGGAGGATTCCTATCCACTGCACCACTGGGGAAGTCCCCCACATTTTCTTTATCAGTTTATCTGTTGGTAGGCATCTATGTTATTTCCACATCACGGCTGTTGTTCATAATGCTACCATCACCATGGGAATGCAGGTGTCTCTTCAGTAACTAGTCTTCATTTTCTGTGAGCTTATACCTAGAAGCAGGACTGGTGGATCATGTGCTGGTTCTTCTTTTAACTTTTGAGGAGCTTCCATACTGTGCTCCGTAGTGGCTGCACCAGCCTTCAATNATTGCCCACTGGACACACGCTGTGTTTGACTAGAATTTGACAGGAGCTATTTCCTCTAGTGATGAGTGAAAAGCTTTTCTCAGGAAGATGCACTGCTTTATGGAAACAGTTATTTTCTTACATATAACTAACCCTGGGCCCCATTTAGTAGCTCATGCCTTGCTTCTGTGGAGTGACTTTTCTTATTGTAGGACTGGGGAGACTTGTGGGAAAGGTGATGAGGGACTGACTTTTTCCTCTTTTAACATCCCCTGCATTGGCAGGAGGATTCCTATCCACTGCACCACTGGGGAAGTCCCCCACATTTTCTTTATCAGTTTATCTGTTGGTAGGCATTTATGTTATTTCCACATCACGGCTGTTGTTCATAATGCTACCATCACCATGGGAATGCAGGTGTCTCTTCAGTAACTAGTCTTCATTTTCTGTGAGCTTATACCTAGAAGCAGGACTGGTGGATCATGTGCTGGTTCTTCTTTTAACTTTTGAGGAGCTTCCATACTGTGCTCCGTAGTGGCTGCACCAGCTTTCAATCCCACAAGCAGTGCACAAAGAAAAGTCCCCTTTTCTCTGTATTCTCTCCAATGTTTGTTATTTTTATCTTCTTGACAATCAACATCCTAACAGGTGTGAGGTGAGACCTCATAATGGTTTCAATTTGCATTTCCCTTGTGATTAGTGATAGTTGCTGGGTCGCGTCTGACTCTTTGTGGCTGCATGGTCTGCAGTCTGCCAGGTTCCCCTGTCAATGGAATTCTCCAGGCACGAATGCTGGAGTGGGTAGCCATTCCCTTCTCCAGATTAGTGATGAGGTTGAGCACTTTTTCATGTCCCTGTAAGCAATGTACATGCTTTCCTTAGAAAAATGTCTGTTCAGTTCCTCTACTCATTTTTAAATTAGGTTGTTTTATGAGTTCTTTTTATGTTTTAGATATTAACCCCTATTCTGAAACATGATTTGCAAAATTTCCTCCCATCCTGTAGGCTGTCTTTTCATTTCACTGATGGTTTTATTACTGAGCAGAAGCTTTTGTCTGGTGCAGTTGCATTTCTTGATTGTGTTGTTGCTGTTTGTGGTTTTGATGTCATACCTAAAATATGAATGACAAGACCAATATTGAGGAGTGTCTTCTCACTGTTTCCTTCTAGGAGTTTTATGGTTTCAGATCTTATGTTTAATTGTTTATCCATTTTGAAGTAATTTTCTGACCTGTGTAAAATAGGAGCCCAATTTCACTTCTCTGCACGTGGTTCTTCAATTTTTCGAACACCACTGTGGAAGAGATTGTCTTCTTTTCCTATTGGATGTTCCTGCCTCCACTGTTAGATTTTAGCTGACTGTACATGCAGGGGTTTAATTGTGAGCTTCCATTAGTCTATGGGTCTATTTTTATGCTAGTTTTGTAGTATAGTCTAAAACTATACTAGAAACTATCATAGAAACTATGATGCTTATGGTTTTGCTTTTCTTTCTCATGATTGCTTTGGCCATTTGGGATCTTTGGTCATTTCATCCAAATTTTAGGATTGTTTTTTCTGTTTCTGTAAAAATGCCATTGGGATTTTGATAAGGAGTTATCTGACATTTAACAAAATTAGCTCTTCCAATAATGAACACAGGGTGTCTTTTATTTGTGTCTTCTTTGATTTCTTTCCAGAAAGTCTTGCATTTTTGTTGTAGGGATCTTTCATTTTTGTAGTTAGATTTATTTTTAGCTTTTCTATTGTGTTTGATGCTATTGTGAATCTTTCCGTGAGCTTTCTTTAATACTTTTTCACATATTTCATTGTTCATTTATAGAAAAACAACTGATTTCTGTGCATTGATTTTTATATCCTGCAAATTTTCTGAATTCTTTGATTATATCCAACAGATTTCTAGTTGAGTTTGAAATTTTCGATATAGAAGTCGTTCAGTCATGTCCGACTCTTTGCAAGCCCATGGACTGCAGCCCATCAGGTTCCTCGGTCCATGGGATTCTCCAGGCAAAAATACTAGAGTGGGTTGCCATTTCCATCTCCAGGGGAATCATCCCAACCCAGGGATCGAACCAAGGTCTCCTGTATTGCGGGCAGATGCTTTAACCTCTGAGCCACCAGGGAAGCCCATTACATCATAACCGTCAGTAAATAGAAAACACTTACATCTTTCTTTTTTTTCAAAATTTTATTTTAATTGAGGGATAATTTCTTTACAATGTTGTATTGGTTTCTGCTGTACGACAACGCTAAATCAGCCGTAAGTATATGTATATCCCCTCCCTCTGGAAGCTCCCTCCCTCTCCTCCCCCCATTCCACCCCTCTAGGTTGTCACAGAGCATCATCAGGCTGAGCTACCTGTGTTACGAAACAACTTCTTGTTTTCTAATTTAGATGTCTTTTATTTCTTTGTTTTGCCTGATTGCTGTAGTTGGCACTTCCAGAATTCTACTGAATAAGAGTAATGAGAGTTAGCACTCTTATCTTGTTCCTGGTATTAGGGGGGAAGCTTTTGTGTTTTCTCCATTGAGTGTAATGTTAGGTCTGGGTTTGTTGTATATGTCCTTAATATGTTGAGGTATGTTTTTTCTAACTTCAGTCTAATGAGGTTTTTTTTTTTTTTTTAAATCATGAAGCAATGTTATATTTTGTTAATGCTTTTACTGCATCTATTGAAGTGATCGTATTATTTTTATCTTTCATTCTATTAATGTGGAGTATCACATTTTATTTGCATATGTTGAACCCTCCTTGCATCCCAGGGAAAAACCCCACCTGGTCATGGTAGTATAATCCTTTTAAGATGCTGTTGAATTTGATTTACTAATATTTTGTTGAGAGTTTTTGTATCTACGTTTATCAGGGATATTGGTCTGTAGTTTTGTTTTCTTGTAGTGTCAATGCTTGCCTCATATAAAAAGTTTGGACATGTTTCTACCTCTTCAAGTTTTGGAAAACTTTAAGAAGGAGTGGTGTTAAGCCTTCCTTAAATGTTTGGTAGAATTTGCCAGTGAAGCCATCTGGTCCTGAGGTTTTCTGTGCTGGGAAGTTTTAGATTACTGATTCAATCACCTTCCTCGTTATTTGTCTGTTGTTTGCTTTCTTTCCCCCCTGGTTCAGTCTTGGTAGGTTGTACAATTCTACATAATTATCCGTTTCTTTTAGGTCATTTTGGCGTAAAGTTTTTCATAGTAGTTTTTCACGATTTTATGTATTTCTGTGTTAACAGTTTAATGTCTCCTCTTTTGTTTCTAATTTTCTTTTCTCTTTCTTCCTAGTTAATCTAGAAAAAGTTTTCTCATTTTTATTCATTTAAAGAATATTTGATGGCCATGCAGGGTCTTTGTTGCGGCCTGTGGGATCTTCATTGGGGTGTTCGGTCTTCTCTCTAGTTGTGGCTTGCAGGCTCTAGAGCATGCCAGATCAGTAGTTGGGTACATAGGCTTAGTTGCTGAGCAAAATGTGGGATTTTAGTCCCTGACCAGGGATGGAGCCCACATCCCCTGCATTAGAAGGTGCATTCTTAACCACCGGACCACCAGGGAAATCCCCACAATTTTATTTTTTACAAATACCATCTCTTAATTTTGTTGACCCATTCTATTGTTTTCTGCTTTCTATTTTCTCATTATTTCTTTTCTTCTGCTAACTTTAGGCTTAATTTCCTCTGCTTTTTGTTGTTCTTGAGGTTTAAAGTTAGATTGTTTATTTTAGACTTTTCTAAACAAAGGTTCGTCTAGTCAAGGCTATGGTTTTTCCAGTAGTCATGTATGGGTATGAGAGTTGGACTGTGAAGAAAGCTGAGCGCCAAAGAATTGATGCTTTTGAACTGTCGTGTTGGAGACTCTTGAGAGTCCCTTGAACTGCAAGGAGATCCAACCAGTCCATTCTGAAGGAGATCAGCCCTGGGATTTCTTTGGAGGGAATAATGCTGAAGCTGAAACTCCAGTACTTTGGCCACCTCATGCGAAGATTTGACTCATTGGAAAAGACTCTGATGCTGGGAGGGATTGGGGGCAGGAGGAGAAGAGGACAACAGAGGATGAGATGGCTGAATGGTATCACTGACTCGATGGACGCAAGTCTGAGTGAACTCCGGGAGTTGGTGATGGACAGGGAGGCCTGGTGTTCTGCAATTCATGGGGTCGAAGAGTCGGACACGACTGAGCGACTGAACTGAACTGAATGTTAATCTATGCATTTAACTCTGTAAACCTCTCTCCGTGGACTAATAAGGATTTTGGTAAGTTGTGGTTCTATTTTCATTTGAGACTTAAAATTCTTCTTTGACCCATTGGTTTTTCTTGAATGTTTGTTTGTTTCCTTATGTTTGTGGATTTTCTAGCTTTCTTCCTGTTGTTGACTTCTAGCTTAAGTCATTGTGGCTGGAAAGGATACCTATTATGATTTCAATCTCCCTAAATTTGCAAAGAGGTGTTCTTTGTCCTATTAGATGATCAACCCTCAAAAGTGTGACGTGTACATTTGAGGAGAATGTTGGGTTCTGCTGCTGTTGGATGGAGTGTTCTATAGATGTCTGGTACATTCATTTGGTCTAATGTATGTTTTACTTTCATCATTTCTTTCTGACTTTCCGTCTGGGTGTTCTATGAATTGTTGGAAGTGGGATATTGAAATACCCTACTATTAGTGTATTGCTCTTTATGTCTCCTTTCATGTTGTTGTTTAGTCACCAGGTCATGTCCTATTCTTGGTGACCCCATGGGCTTGCAGCACGCCAGGCCTCGCTGTCCTTCACTCTCTCCTGCAGTTTGCTCAAACTCATGTCTGTTGAGTCAGTGTCGCTCTCCAGCTGTCTCATCCTCTGTTGCCCTCTTCTCCTCTTGCCCTTAATCTTTCCCACCATCTGGGTCTTTTCCAATGAGTCGGCTCTTTGCATCAGGTGGTCAAAGTATTGGCACTTCAGCATCAGTCCTTCCAATGAATATTCAGGGTTGATTTCCTTTAGGATTGACTAGTTTGACCTCCTTGCTGTCCAAGGGACTCTCAAGAGTCTTTTCCAGCAACACAATTCAAAAGTATTCATTCTTCAGTGCTCAGCCTTTTTTATGGTCCAACTCTCACATCCATACATGACTACTGGAAAAACCATAGCTTTGACAATATGGACCTTTGTGAGCAAAGTGAGTCTCTGCTTTTTAATATGCTGTCTAGGTTTCTTATAGCTTTCCTTCCAAGGAGCAAGCGTCTTTTAAATTCATGGCTGCAGTCACTGTCTGCAGTGATTTTGGAGCCCAAGAAAAGAATCTGTCACACTTTTCACCTTTTCCCATGCTATTGTCTTCCTTCATATCTATTAGTGTTTATTTAATATATTTAGGTGCTTAACATATTTAGGTGATGGGTGTGTTATTTGTTATTATTATATCTTTTGGATGGATCGATCACTTTGTCATTTTATAATCAGCTTCTTTTGTCCCTTGTTACAGTTTTTGGCTTAAAGTATTTTGTCAGATGTAAATACAGTAATTCCCACTTGTTTTGGTTTCCAATTATATGGAATATAATTTTCTATCCCTTCACTTTGACTGTATATTTGTCCTTAAATCTGAAATGGATCTCTCTTACAGTTTGGTGTCATTTTAAAAATTCATTCAGCCACTTTGTGCCTTTTAATGGTGAAATCAATCCACTTAAATGTAGAGTAATTATTGATATGTAGGAATTTACTAATGCCAATTTGTCTTCATGTTTCGTATTTCCATTATTTCTTTTCCTGTCTTTCTCAGCCTAAGTCATAAATTGCTTAATTTCCGTGGTGGTATGCTCTGTTTCCCCTTCCTTTGCCCTTTGTGGGTCTACTCTAGGTTTTTGCTTTGTGGTTACTTCGTGAATTATATAAAATATAAAATATCTAATAGATAAAATAGTCCCCAAATTGCCAAAGCAATCGTTAGGAAAAAAACAAAGCTGGGGGCATAAGTTTCCCAGACTTTGGATCTGACTACAAAGCTGTAGTAATCAAAATAGCATGGTACTGGCACAGAAACAGACACATAGATCAATGCACGAGAATACACATAAACCTACACACCTACAATCAATAAATCTTCTACAAAGGAGGCAACAATATACACTGGAGAAAGATAGTCTCTTCAGCAAGTGGTGTTGGAAAAGTTGGACAGGCGCATGTAAATCAATGAAGTTAGAACACACCCTCATGCCACATACAAAAATAAACTCAAAACGGCTGAAAGACTTAAATATAAGATGTGACATCATAAAACTCAGAAGATAACATAGAGGCAAAACATTCTCTGACATAAATTATAGTCATGTTTTCTTAGGTCAGTCTCCCAAGGCAATGGAAATAAAAGCAAAAATAAAGAAATGAGATCTAATCAAACTTAAAAGATTTTGTACAGCAAAGGAAATGAAAAGAAATATATGGCCTGGGAGAAAATATTTGCAAATAATGAGGCCAACAGGGGTTAATTTTCAAAATATACACACAGCACATATAACTCAATGTCTATAAAACAAACAGCCCAATCAAAAGATGGACAGAAGACCTAACTAGATATTTCTCTAAAGAAGACATACAGATGGCCACCTGGCACATGAAAAGATGCTCACCATTGCTAATTATTAGAGAAATGCAAATCAAAACTACAGTGAAGTACCACCTCACACTGGCTAGAATAACCACCATCAAAAAGTCTGTATATATTCAGAGAAAGCTCTGATTTGAAAATATACAGTCACCCCAATGTTCATAGCAGCACCGAAATGTCCACCAACAGATGAATGAATAAAGAAGATGTGGTACATATATACAATGGACTATTATTCAGCCATAAAAATAATATGAAATATTGCCATTTGCCGCAACATGAATAAACCTAGAAATTATTGTATTAAGTGAAGTCATACAGAAAGACAAATATCACAAGTGTATGTGGAATCTAAAAAATAATACAAGTGAACTTATATACAAAACAGAAATTAGACTCACAGACATAGAAAACAAATTTATGATTACCAAAGGGGAAGGGGAAAGGGTAAATTAGGAATATGAGATTAATAGATGCCACTTTATTTAAAATAGATAAGGATTTACTGTATAGCACAGGGAATTATATTCAAGATCTTATAATAACCTATAAAAATCTACAAAATCTGAAAAAGTATGTAACTTTCTATATTTATCGCTGAATCACGTTGTCTACCTGAAACTAACCTAATATTTTAGTTTAGCCCGTGCACCACCTGCTGGCTGCAGCTAGAAGAACCCACGTGCGTGTGCGTGTTAAGTCACTTCAGTTGTGTCTCTCTGCGACTCCATGGGTTGTAGCCTGCCAGGTTCCTCTGTCCATGGGATTCTCCAGGCAAGAATACCAGAGTGGGTTGCCATACCCTCCTCCAGGGAATCTTCCAGACACAGGGATGGTGTCTTTTTGCACTGGAATGGTAGAGTGTTTTGGTAGTTTTGTAGACCTGCATGTCTGTGTTTTCCCCAGGTTCGTAAAGTTCTCAGCTGTCTTTCTTTCTTTTTTCGGTTGCACCACTTGGCTTGTGAGATCTTAGTTCCCCCAATGGGCAATGAATCCAGCCCCATGGTGATGAAAGAGCCGAGTCCTAACCACTGGACCACCAGGGAAGGTCCCTCAGGTGCTGTTTCTTTAAACAAACTCTCTGTCCCCTTTTTTCCTCCCCTCCTTTGGAATCCCAGTTACTTGGATATTTGCCTTTCTGATGGAAACCAATGGCTCTCTTAGGCTTTCTTCACTATTATTAAGTCTTCCATTCTTCTAACTGTATTCTTTCTATAGCCCTATCCTTCAGGAGACCATTCCTCCCCCTGGTCTGCCTGCTGCAGATGCTCTCCATGGCATCCTTCGTCTCATCCATCCATGGAGTCCTTCAGTCCAGATTTTTAAAAATAATTTCAAAATCTTTGCTAAGGAAATCCTTATATTTTAATTTATTTCTGGGTTTATTAAGTTTCCTTCTTGAGTTTTCTTGTAGCTTGTTGAATTTCTTCATAATAGCTATTTTGAATGCTACATCAGTCAGATCATAATATTCCATGCGTTTGTGTTCAGTTGCTGGAGAATTTTCTGTTTGTGATAACATATTTCCCTGAGTTTTCATAGTGTTTGCATATATGCAACTGTGCATTCACATTTGAAGTAGCAGACACCTTTCTTAGTTAAGGATTTATGTTTACTTTGGTTCTTACAAACTGTGTTGTGCTGTGCTTAGTCGCTCAATCGTGTCTGACTCTTTGCGACCTGAGGCTCCGGTGTCCATGGGGATTCTCCAGGGAAGAATACTGGAGTGGGTTGCCATTTTCTTTTCCAGGGGATTTTCTCAACCAAAGGATTGAACCCAGGTATCCCGCATTGCTGCTGCTGCTGCTAAGTCGCTTCAGTCGTGTCCAACTCTATGTGACCCCATAGACGGCAGCCCACCAGGCTCCCTCGTCCCTGGGATTCTCCAGGCAAGAACACTGGAGTGGGTTGCCATTTCCTTCTCCAATGCATGAAAATGAAAAGTAAAAGTGAAGTCGCTCAGTCGTGTCCGACTCTTAGCGACCCCATGGACTGCTGCCTACCAGGCTCCTCCATCCATGGGATTTTCCAGGCAAGAGTACTGGAGTGGGGTGCCATCGCCTTCTCCATCCACTCCAGCATTGCAGGCAGGTTCTATACTGTCTGAGACACAGTGGACCAGGTCTACTAGAAGCATTTATTTTGTATTCCAGAAGGTGGCGCTATAAGTCAACTTTGTGATTTTGCTTTTGCGCACCGTTTGCTGTCTGTTTTCTGAGCAAGCTCCCTGTATCCTGGATGCCTCTCTCACAGTGGCACTGGGGGTGCACACAGGAGCTGACAGCAGAATGGGGGGAGGTGTGGGGTTAGCACTGGGGCTTTGAGGATGTCTTTAGGCCAGGTGGAGATTCTTATGTGTGGTAATCCAAGCCTAGTGGGCAAATCCCATGCTGACTTTTGAAGCAGACAGCAGTATCCTGCTCATATAATGTTCTAATATTTCTATGTGCTTTCTTTCCATCCTCCCCCCCAAAACCAGGGTGCTGTTGGAGAGAAACAAGTTTCTCCAGCCATAATCCCTAAACTGGGTAGCTGGGTGGTTCCCACTTTCCACCTCCTCTCAGGAGAGGTTGCAGTTGCTGTCTCCCTACCCAGGCAGTATCCAGGGAAGGGGGGTAGTTCTGGTATAGCTCTCCGTCTGTCTGTCCATGGCAGTGGCTTACTGGACTCTGTCTCCAGACAGGCTGGGCTTGCACAAAATCTCTTGCCTGTACTTGCCCAGGTCAGAACTCTCCTGACCTGTTGGGGGGAAGGTTCTCTGACTCCTTGAATCCATAGCCCTTACCAAGGTCTCATTTGTTTATTTTTGGATTTATATTTGGATACCCCTCTGAGTCCCTTGGCCTAGGGTGCTAAGTACTTTAGTTCCTGTATGTCTATCTAATTAGTTGTTTACAAAAGGCTGGGGGAGAAATGACTTTGCTGCTGTGAGCTCATGCCTCTGCCTAGAAATCAATACATTTATTTATATGTCAACAGTCATTCCATCCCAAAGAAGGGCAATGCCAAAGAATGTTCAAACTACCACACAATTCCACTCATTTCACATGCTAGCAAAGTAATGCTCAAAATCTTTCAAGCTAGGCTTCAGCAGTACGTGAACCGAGAACTGCCAGAAGTACAAGTTGGATTTAGAAAAGGGAGAGGAACCAGAGATCAAATTGCCAACACCTGCTGGATCATAGAGAAAGCAAGGGAATTACAGAAAAACACCTGCTTCAATGACTATGCTAAAGACTTTGACTGTGTGGATTACAACAAACTGGAAAATTCTTAAAAGAGATGGAAATATGAGACCACCTTACCTGCCTCCTGAGAAACCTGTAGCAGGACAAGCAGCAGCAGTTAGAACTGAATATGGAACAATGGACTGGTTCAAAATTGGGAAATGACTACATCAAGTCTGTATATTGTCACCTTGCTTATTTAACTTCTATGCAGAATATATCATGCAAAATGCTGGGCTGGATGAAGCACAAGCTGGAATCAAGATTGCTGGGAGAAATATTGATAACCTCAGATATGCAGATGACACCACCCTTATGGCAGAAAGTGAAGAGGACCTATAGAGCCTTTTGATGAAGGTGAAAGAGGAGAGTGAAAAAGCTGACTTAAAACTCAGTATGAACCTAGAGCCTATTATACAGAATGAAGTCAGGGAGAAGAAGATAAATATTGTATTTTAACACACATATACAGAATCTAGAAAAATGGTACTGAATAATTTATTTACAGGGCAGCAATGGAGAAACAGACATAGAGAATAGACCTTTGGACATGGGGAGAGGGGAGGAGAGGATGAGACGTATGGAGAGAGTAACATGGAAACTTACATTACTATATGTAAAATAGATAGCCAATGGGAATTTGCTCAGGAAACTCAAACAGGGGCTTTGTATCAACCTAGAGGGGTGGGATGGGGAGGGAGATGGGAGAGAAGTTCAAACGGGAGGAGATATATGTATACCTATGGCTGATTCATGTTGAAGTTTGACAGAAAACAGCAAAATTCTATAAAGCAATTATCCTTCAATAAATAAATAAATAAATTAAGAAAAGAATAAAATAAAATTTCCAATACATTAAAGAAACTCTCAACATTCAAAAAATGAAGATTGTGCCATCTGGGCCCATCACTTCATGGCAAATAGATGGGAAAATGATGGAAACAGTGACAGACTTTATTTTCTTGGGCTCCAAAATCACTGTGGATGGTGACTGCAGCATGAAATTAAGACATTTGTTCCTTAGAATAAAAGCTATGATAAAACTAGATAGTGTATCAAAAAGCAGAGACATCATTTTGCTGACAAAGATCTATATAGTCAAAGTTTTCCCAGTTGTGATGTATGGATATGAGAGTTGGACCATAAAGAAAGCTGAGCGCCAAAGAATTGATGCTTCTGAACTGTGGTGTTGGAGAAGACTCTTGAGAGTCCCTTGGAATTGCTAGGAGAGCAAACCAGTCAAATCTAAAGGAAATCAATCTTGAATATTCATCAGGACTGATTCTGAAGCTCCAATACTTTGGCCACCTGATGCGAAGAGCCAGCTCATTGGAAAAGACCCTGATGGTGGGAAAGATCAAGGGCAGGAGGAGAAGGGGGCGACAGAGGATGAGATAGCTGGAGAGCATCACCGACTCAATGGACATGAGTCTGAACAAACTCCGGGAGATAGTGAAGGACAGAATCGTGGCATGCTGCAGTCCATGGGGTCTCAAGAGTCGGACTTGACTTAGCAACTGAACAACATGTATAAATGCCATGTCAGTTTTAGCCTTTTATCCACGGATGGGCACTAAGGTTGTTTCCATATCTTCTCTTTCATGAATGCTGCTGTGGTAAACATGGGACCGCATACATCTCTTTGATATCCTGTTTTCATTTCCTATAGGTATACACCCAGAGGTGGAACTGCTGGTTCTATGGTAGTTCTATTTTACATTTTGAGGAACTTCTGTATTATTCTACATAGTAGTAGAAATGATTTGCCTTTCCCTCAAGGGTTCCCTTGGTGTACAAGAAGAGTTCCCTTTCCTACACATTCTCATCAACATGTTGCTTGTCTTTTGGATGGTAGCCGTTCTGACAGGCATCAGGTTTTTCTCATTGTGGTTTTGACTTGTATTTGCCTGATGATTAGTGATGTTGAGCACCTTTTAATGTACTTGGACCATTTGGTTGTCTTCTTTGGAAAAATGTCTTTTTAGTTCCTGTGCCCAGTTTTTAGCTGGATCATTTGTTTTTTTGTTGTTGAGTTGTAGGAGTTCTTTATGTACTTTAGATATTAACCCCTAATCTGACATATTGCTCACAAATGTTTTCTCCTATTCTGTAGGCTGCCTTTTCATTTAAATAGTTTCTGGCACTGTGCAGAAGCCTTTGAGATTAATGTTGAGATTAAGCCCTAATTGTTGATTTTTTTTACTTTTTCTATCATATCTAAGAAATCTTTGCCAAGATCAATGTCAAGGTACTTCTTCCTTACATTTTTAAAAGGGGTTTTATGCTATCAGCTCTCTCTTTGATCCATTTCTAGTTAATTTTTGAGGACGATGTAAGATTGAGGTCCACTTTCAATTTTCTTGGGTATTTATCTAGTTTCTCCTATTTATGTGGAGATTTAAATCTGAGCTCTCTATTCTATTCCATAGGTCTATATGCCTATCTTCATGCCAGTAAGATGTAGTTTTGATTACTATAACTTTGTATGATGGTTTGACATTAGGAAGTGTGCTGCTGCTGGCTTTGTTTTTTCCCCTCAGATTTGTTTTGGCTATTTGAGGTCATTTATGGTTCCATATAAATGAAAACTTGTTTGTTTGTTTCTATGAAGAATGCCATTGGAATTTTATTAAGGATTGTGTTGGATCTATAGGTGGCTTTGGGAGGCATGGCCGTTTTAACAATATTAGTCATTATACCCATGAACAAGAAATCTCTTCCCATTTGTGCCTTCTCCAGTTTCTTTCAACAAAATCTTGTCGTTTTCATCATATATATCATTCACTTCCTTGGTTAAATTTATGTTTATGTATCTTGTCTTTTATGCTATTCTGAATGGGATAGTTTTAAAATTTCTTTCTTAGATGTTTCATTATTAGTATATAGAAATGCAGTTGATTTCTGATTATTGATTTTATATCTTGCAACTTTACTGAAATAATTGATTAGCTCCAATACATTTTTGGTTATATGTTTGGGTTTTCTAAATAAAATCATATAATCTGCAAAAATGACAATTGCACTTCTTCCTTTCCAATTTGGATGAGTTTTACTGCTTTGTTTTGCTTAATAGGTCTGTCTTAGACTTCCAGGATTATCCTGAATAAAAGTAGTGGGAGTGGGCATCCTTATCTTGCTCCTAATCTTAGAGGAAAGGCTTTCAATGTTTTTACCATTTACTATAATAATAGCAGTGAGTTTGCTATATTTGACCTTTATTATGTTGAAGTATGTTTCTTCTATATCCAATCTGTTGAGGAATTTTATCATGAAAGAATGTATTTTTTTAGCCTTTTTTTCTATATCAATTGAGCCAATTATGCAGTTTTTCTTTTTCATTCTATTAGTGTGACATGTTACATTTATTAATTTGAGGATTTTGAACTATCAGAGCATGACTGGGATAAATCTCAATTGGTCACATTGTATAGTTATTTTAATATATTTTTGAATTTGGTTTGCTAACGTTGTTGAAAAATTTTGCGATTCATTGAAATTGTTGATCTATAGTTTTCTTATAGTGTCCATAACTGGTTTTGGTAACAGGATAATACAGGCCTCGCAGAATGAATGGAAAAGTGTTCCCATCTCTTAAATTTTTTGGAATAATTTTAGAAGGGCTGGCATTAATTATTATTTAAAAAAAAATTGGTCGAATTTGCCAGAGAAGACTCCTGGCCTTGGAAAGAAATAAAAAATCTAAACAGACCAATAACAGGTAAAGAGAGTGAATCGGTAATCAAAAACTTTACAGCATAGTGAAGTGAAAGTGAAAGTCACTCAGTTGTGTCCAACTCTTTGTGACCCCATGGACTATATGGAATTTTCCAGGCCAGAATGTTGGAAGAGGTAGTCATTCCCTTCTCCAGTGGATCTTCCCAATCCAGGGATCTACCAGCTGAGCCACAAGGGAAGCCCATTCAGCATCGTGCTGGCTTTTAAATTTGTGCAATTTAATATGCACTGGCAAACAGTACTGGCAATTTAATATGTTGGGATTTTGATAGGAACTGTCTTGAATCTGTATATCTGTTATCATAATAATATTAAGTAATTTGCTTCATTAATATGGGCTATATTTCCACTTACTTGTCTTTTAAATTAATTCCAAAATGTTTTGCATTTTCAATGTGAAAGTTCTATACTTCCTAAGTTAAATTTCTTCCCAAGTATTTTAGTCTTTGGTTCACTTCAGTTCAGTTCAGTTGCTCAGTAGTGTCCGACTCTTTGCATCCCCATGGATCGCAGCACGCCAGGCCTCCCTGTCCATCACCAACTCCCGGAGTTCACTCAGACTCGCATCCCTCAAGTCAGTGATGCCATCCAGCCATCTCATCCTCTTTCATCCCCTTCTCCTCCTGCCCCCAATCCCTCCCAGCATCAGAGTCTTTTCCAAATGAGTCAACTCTTCGCATGAGGTGGCCAAAGTACTGGACTTTCAGCTTTAGCATCATTCCTTCCAAAGAAATCCCAGGGTTGATCTCCTTCAGAATGGACTGGTTGGATCTCCTTGCAGTCCAAGGGACCCTCAAGAGTCTTCCCCAACACCACAGTTCAAAAGCATCAATTCTTCAACACTCAGCCTTCTTCACAGTCCAATCTCACATCCATACATGACCACTGGAAAAACCATAGCCTTGACTAGACGGACCTTAGTCGGTAAAGTAATGTCTCTGCTTTTGAATATGCTATCTAGGTTGGTCATAACTTTTCTTCCAAGGAGTAAGCGTCTTTTAATTTCATGGCTATAGTC
>SJYQ01003318.1:75047-99925 GCA_006410935.1 Redunca redunca
TGTTAGCTCTTCTCTAAATTTTTGGTAGAATTCAGCTGTGAAGCTGTCTGGACCTGGGCTTTTGTTTGCTGGAAGATTTCTGATTACAGTTTCAATTTCCGTGCTTGTGATGGGTCTGTCAAGATTTTCTATTTCTTCCTGGGTCAGTTTTGGAAAGTTGTACTTTTCTAAGAATTTGTCCCTTTCTTCCAAGTTGTCCATTTTATTGGCATATAATTGCTGATAGTACTTTCTTATGATCCTTTGTATTTCTGTGTTGTCTGTTCTGATCTCTCCGTTTTCATTTCTAATTTTATTGATTTGACTTTTCTCCCTTTGTTTCTTGATGAGTCTGGCTAGTGGTTTGTCAATTTTATTTATCCTTTCAAAGAACCAGCTTTTGGCTTTGTTGATTTTTGCTATGGTCTCTTTTGTTTCTTTAGCATTTATTTCTGCCCTAATTTTTAAGATTTCTTTCCTTTTATTAACTCTGGGGTTCTCCATTTCTTCCTTTTCTAGTGGCTTTAGGTGTAGAGTTAGGTTATTTATTTGACTTTTTTCTTGTTTCTTGAGGTATGCCTGTATTGCTATGAACTTTCCCCGTAGCACTGCTTTTATAGTGTCCCACAGGTTTTGGACTGTTGTGTTTTCATTTTCATTCGTTTCTATGCATAATTTGATTTCTTCTGTGTTTTGTTGGTTATTCAGAAGCGTGTTGTTCAGCCTCCATATCTTGGAATTTTTAATAGTTTTTCTCCTGTAATTGAGATCTAATCGTAATGCATTATGGTAAGAAAAGATGCATGGAATGATTTCAATATTTTTGAATTTATCAAGGTTAGATTTATGGCCCAGGATGTGATCTGTCCTGGAGAAGGTTCCGTGAGCACTTGAGAAAGAGGTGAAATTCATTGTTTTGGTATGAAATGTCCTATAGATATCAATTAGGTCTAACTGATCGATTGTATCATTTAAAGTTTGCATTTCTTTGTTAATTTTCTGTTTAGTTGATCTGTCCATAGATGTGAGTGCGGTATTAAAGTCTCCCACTATTATTGTGTTATTGTTAATTTCCTTTTTCATACTTGTTAGCATTTGTCTTACATATTGCAATGCTCCTATGTTGGGTGCATATATATTTATAATTGTTATATCTTCTTCCTGGACTGATCCTTTAATCATCATGTAGTGGCCTTCTTTGTCTCTTTTCACAGCCTTTGTTTTAAAGTCTATTTTATCGGTTATGAGTATTGCTACTCCTACTTTCTTTTGGTCTCCATTTGTGTGGAATATCTTTTTCCAGCCCTTCACTTTCAGTCTGTATGTGTCCCTAGTTTTGAGGTGGGTCTCTTGTAGGCAGCATATATAGGGCTCTTGTTTTTGTATCCATTCAGCCAGTCTTTGTCTTTTGGTTGGGGCATTCAACCCATTTATGTTTACGGTAATTATTGATAAGTATGATCCCGTTGCCATTTACTTTATTGTTTTGGGTTCGGGTTTATATACCTTTTTTGTGTTTCCTGTCTAGAGAATATCCTTTAGCATTTGTTGGAGAGCTGGTTTGGTGGTGCTGAATTCTCTCAGCTTTTGCTTGTCTGGAAAGCTTTTGATTTCTCCTTATTTGTTGTTTTTCCCTTGCTGCTTTTAATATTTGTTCTTTGTTAATTTGATTAATATGTGTCTTGGGGTGTTTCGCCTTGAGTTTATCCTGTTTGGGACTCTCTGGGTTTCTTGGACTTGGGTGATTATTTCCTTCTCCATTTTAGGGAAGTTTTCAACTATTATCTCCTCAAGTATTTTCTCATGGTCTTTCTTTTTGTCTTCTTCTTCTGGGACTCCTATGATTCGAATGTTGGGGCATTGAACATTGTCCCAGAGGTCTCTGAGATTGTTCTCATTTCTTTTAATTTGTTTTTCTTTTTTTCTCTCTGATTGATTTATTTCTACCATTCTATCTTCTACCACATTAATCGTATCTTCTGCTTCTATTATTCTACTATTTGTTGCCTCCAGAGTGTTTCTGATCTCATTTATTGCATTATTCATTATATATTGACTCTTTTTTATTTCTTCTAGGGTCTTTGTTAAACCTTTCTTGCATCTTCTAAATCCTTGTCTCCAGGCTATTTATATGTGATTCCACTTTGTTTTCAAGATTTTGGATCATTTTCACCATCATTATTTGGCATTCTTTATCAGGTAGCTTTCCCATCCCTTCCTCTTTTGTTTTGTTTGGTGGCCATTTATCCTGTTCTTTTACCTTCTGGGTATTTCTCTGCCTCTTCATCTTGTTTATATTGCTGTGTTTGGGGTGGCCTTTCTGTATTCTGGCAGTTTGTGGACTTCTCTTTATTGTGGAGTTTCCTCACTGTGGGTGGGGTTGGACAGGTGGCTTGTCAAGGTTTCCTGGTTAGGGAAGCTTGTGTCGGTGTTCTGGTGGGTGAAGTTGGATTTCTTCTCTCTGGAGTGCAGTGAAGTGTCCATTAATGAGTTATGAGATGTCAGTGGGTTTGGAGTGACTTTGGGCAGCCTGTATATTGAAGCTCAGGGCTATGTTCCTGTGTTTCTGGGGAATTTGCGTGGTGTGTCGTGGTCTGCAACTTGGTCCTTGGCTGGAGCTTGGTTTCAGTGTAGGTATGGAGGCATTTAATGAGCTCCTATCGATTTATGTTCCCTGGAGTCAGGAGTTCTCTGGCCTTCTCAGGATTTGGACTTAAGCCTCCTGCTTCTGGTTTTCAGTCTTATTTTTACAGTAGCCTCAAGACTTCTCCATTTATACAGCACCATTGATAAAACATCTAGGTTAAGATTAAAAGTTCCTCCACACTGAGGGACACCTAGAGAATTTTACAGAGTTACATGGAGAAGGGAAGAGGGAGGAGGGAGATAGAGGTGACCAGGATGAGACGAGGTGAAATCAAAAGAGGGGAGAGCAAGCTAGCCAGTAATCACTTCCTTATGTGCGCTCCACAGTCCAGACTGCTCAGAGATGTTCATGGAGTTATACAAAGAGGAGAAGAGGAAGGAAGGAGACAGAGGTGGCCAGGAGGGTAAAGGGGGTAATCAAAAGGAGAGAGACAGATTCAGCCAGTAATCAGTTTCCTAAGTGTTCTCCACTGTCCAGAACACACAAAGAGATTCACAGAGTTGGGTAGAGAAGAGAGGGGGGAGGGAGGAGATAGAGGTGACCTGGTGGAGAAAAAGGAGAGTCCAAAGGGGGAGAGAGCAGTGAAGCCAGTAATCTCACTCCCAAGTAGAAATGGATACTGGAGATTGGGTTCCTAAAGGTACAAAATTGATAACAAATACTAAGAAGCAAAGATTAAAAATCTAGAGTAGAGGTTGGATTCTCAAAAATACAATATTAAAGAAAAAAACAACAAAGTCACAAAAATTATAATATATATATATGTGAAGTTTGCTTTAAAAAATAGGGTCTTTTAAATTTGTTTTGCAAAGTAATAGTAGGTTGCTGCTGCTCCTGCTAAGTCGCTTCAGTCATGTCTGACTCTGTGTGACCCCATAGACGGCAGCCCACCAGGCTCCCCTGTCCCTGGGATTCTCCAGGCAAGAACACTGGAGTGGGTTGCCATTTCCTTCTACAAGGCATGAAAGTGAAAAGTAGAAGTGAAGTCGCTCAGTCATGTCTAACTCTTAGCGACCCCATGGACTATAGCCTACCAGGCTCCTCCATTCATGAGATTTTCTAGGTAAGGGTACTGGAATGGGTTGCCAATGAGTGGGTTATAAAAATGAAAATTAAAGGAGTAATAGAGGACTTAAAAATAACAATTTTATTTTTTTAATTTAAAGAATGATAATAGTAAAAATATATCTACGACTTTCTCTGGTGTTGTGGATAGTGTGGGGTCAGTTCATTTTCAGATAGTTCCTTGATCTGGCTTATACTTCTCAAGATCTATAGGCCCCTTCCTATGTAGTAGGTGCTAACCACAGAGTTTTAATCTATCGTACCTGTCACTTCTAAGGCGGTTCCCTCTGTTTTAGCTTCTGTTTTCTGGTCTCTTCAGTGTCTAATTTCTGCCCTGACATAAGGGGGCGGTGGTGGACACTTTTTTAAGGCTCCCTTGTTCAGTTGTGCTCTGGGCAGGGAGGAACACTGCAAACAAATAACACTGGTGTCTGTGGGGAGTGCTCCCAGTGTCTTGGCCACACTGGGTTTGCCCCTGATCACAGCATTTGTGCTTTCCCTGTCTACATTGCTTAGGCTCTAGGTTGCTCTGCTGGGAACTGTCTGAGGCCGGCCCTGGGTTGCATGCACCTCCCAGGTCTAAGCCGCTCAGGTTCAGGCACTCAGGTAGTCCTCAGAGGCGCAGACTCGGTTGGGCCTGCGTTTTGTACCCTTCCCAGGTCACTTGCTAGTGGTGGATGCGGGTATTTGGGCTGCTTCTCCGCAGGGAGTTACTGTTTGGCATGTAATCTGTGGGTTTTAATTATTTATTTATTTTCCCTCCTGGTTATGTTGCCCTCTGAGGTTCCAAGGCTTGCCACAGACTCGCCAGTGAGAGTGTTTCCTGCTGTTTGTAAACTTCTCTCTTTTTTAAGACTCCCTTCCCAGGACAGGTCTCCTTCCCTACCTCTTTTTTTCTTTATCTTTTTTATTTTTCTACCTCCTTTCAAAGACAATGGGTTGCTTTTCTGGGTGCCTGCTGTCCTCTGCCAGCATTCAGAAGTTGTTTTGTGGAATTTACTCAGGATTCAAATGTTCTTTTGATGAATTTGTGGAGGAAAAAGTGGGCTCCCCGTCCTATTCCTCCACCATCTTAGGACCACTCTCCCTCTAATTTTCTTGAAGAGATCTCTAGTCTTTCCCATTCTATTGTTTTCCTCTTTTCTTTGCATTGATCACTGAGAAAGGTTTTCTTATCTGTCCTTGCTATTCTTTGGAACTCTGCATTCAGATGGGTATATCTTTCTTTTCTCCTTTGCCATTTGCTTCTCTTCTTTTCTCAGCTATTTGCAAGGCCTCGTCAGACAACCATTTTGTCTTTTTGCATTTCCTTTTCTTGGGGATGGTCTTGATTCCTGCCTCCTGTATGATGTCATGAACCTCTGTCCATAGTTCTTCAGGCACTCTATCAGATCTAATCCCATGAATCTATTTCTCACATCCACTGTATAATCATAAGAGATTTGACTTAGGTCATACCTGAATGGTCTAGTGATTTTCCCTATTTTCATCAATTTATGTTTGAATTTGGCAGTAAGGAGTTCATGATCTGAGCCACAGTCAGCTCTCAGTCTGTTTTCACTGACTGTATAGAGCTTCTCCATCTTTGGCTGCAAAGAATATAATCAATCTGATTTCGGTATTGACCATCTGCTGATGTCCTTGTGTAGAGCCTTCTCCTGTGTTGTTGGAAGAGGGTATTTGCTATGACCAGTGCGTTCTCTTGGCAAAACTCTGTTAGCCTTTGCCCTGCTTCATTGTGTACTGCAAGGCCAGAAATACTCCAGGTATTTCTTGACTTCCTACTTTTGCATTCCAGTCCCCTATAATGAAAAGGACATCTTTTTGGGGTATTAGTTTTAGAAGGTCTTGTAGGTCTTCTTAGAACTGTTCAACTTCAGCTTCTTCAGCATTACTAGTTGGGGCATAGACTTGGATTACTGTGATATTGAGTGGTTTGCCTTGGAAATGAACAGAGATCATTCTGTCTGATTGGAGATTGCATCCAAGTACTGCATTTCAGATTCTTTTGTTGACTCCATTTCTTCTAAGGGATTCTTGCCCACAGTAGTAGATATAATGGTAATCTGAGTTAAATTCACCCATTCCAGATCATTTTATTCTGCTGATTCCTAAAATGTCGATGTTCACTCTTGCCATCTCCTGTTTGACTACTTCCAATTTGCCTTAATTCATGGACCTAACATTCCAGGTTCTGATGCAATATTGCTCTTTACAGCATCAGACTTTACTTCCATCACCAGTCACATCCATAATTGGGTGTCATTTTTGCTTTGGCTCCGTGTCTCCATTCTTTCTGGCTCCACTGATCTCCAGTAGCATATTGGGGACCTACCACCCTGGGGAGTTCATCTTTTAGTGCCTGATCTTTTTGGCTGTTAAAGGCTGTTTCCCTTAAAGGAGTTAGGAAGTGTTTTGTTTTGTTTCTCCTGAACTTATGGGGTGATTTTTAGGAGGATTGGTGTTCGTTCTTGTCAAAGGTCTGGTAGGATTCACCAGTGAAGCCATCAGTTGGGTCCAGAGGTGTTTCTGTGGAGGGGTTTTGATTAGTGATCCAATTACCTTACTAGCTGTGAGTTTATTCAGAGTTTCTATTTCTTTGTGACTCAGTTTTGGGAGGATTTGTAGTTCTAGCAATTTGTCCATTTTATCTAGTTACCGCATTTGTTAGAGAACAATCATTTACAGTACTCTCTATAATCCTTTTTATTCCTCCATGCTCATTTCTCATTTCAGTAATTTGTCTTCCCCTTTTTCTAAGTCAATATAGCTAATAGCTTGTCAACATTGTTAATTTATCTGAAGAGTCAACTTTGAGTTTTTTTGACTCTTTGCTTTTCTATTTTGTCTCTGGTGCTAATCTTCATTATTACCTTCCTTCTGCCAACTTTGGGTTTAGTAGTTTGTTCTTCTTTTTCTAGTTACCAAATTACATGAAGTTACTGGTTTGAGATTTGTATGTTTTTAAAGCTATAAATTTCCCCTGAGCACTGCTTTTCTGTTTCTCTTAGGTAGTGTTTTACTTTCATTCATCTCTAAGTATTTTTTTTTTAATTTCCCCTATGCTTTATTCTTCGCTACATTGGCTAAAGTGTGTTTAATTTTTACAAATATGTGAACTTTCCACTTTTTCTTCTCTTACTGATTTCTAACTTTATCGCATTGTAGTTAGAGAAGATACTTTGTATGAGATCTATCTTGTCAAATACACTGAGATAAATTGTAGCCTAACCAATGGTCTGTCCTGGAGGAGGCCCTAATGCCCTTGAGGAGAACATGTATTCTGCTGGTGTGTTTGTCTGTTAGACCTGATTGTGTTGCTGAAATTTTCTACCTTTGCACTCATCTTGCCTGATTATCCATCAATGAGAGTGGGGTATTGGAAGTTCCAAGTATTGTTGAATGGTCTATTTCTCCCCTCAGTTCTGTTCATTTTTGTTTCATGTGTTTTGATGGTGTCATTAGGTGTGTAAATGTGATTTTGTCTTATTGCTATATTGTTGAATTTCCTATTAACATATAATATTCTTTTCTCATTTAGTCTATTTTGTCTGATATTAGTACAGCCACAACTGATCTCTTTTGGTTACTGTTTGCATGGACTATCATTTTCTGTCCTTTCATGTTCAACTTTTTTCTGTCTTGGGATCTAAAATTAATCTCTTATAGATAGCAAATAGTTGCATCATATGCATCATTCTGCCAGTCTTTTGACTGGAGGGTTTAATCTGTTTACATGTAATGTAATTACTCATATAGCAGGAGTTACCTCTGTCATTTTGTTCTTTGTGTTCTGTATGGCTTAATGATTTTTTTGTCTCTCATTTCCTGCATGATCACCTTTTCTGCATTCATTTTTTGGTAGTGCAACATTTTAATTCCCTTCTCATTTCCTTTTGTGCATATTCTATAACTATTTTCTTTGTGGTTATAATTAGATTATAAGTAACATCCTAAAGTTATAACACTCTAATGCCAATTTAAGCCAGTTTGATGTCAAGAACATAAAAAACCTCTGCTCCAACAGCTCTGACTTGAACTCCTTTTAGTTACTGATTATACCTTTTGTGTTGTGTATCCAAAACCCCTTCATGGATCACAGCCTTGTTGTGGCAAAGGGCTTGCATAACTCAATGAAGATCTGAGCCATGCCATGCAGGGTCACCCAAGATGGATAGGCACAGTGAAAAATTCTGAAAAAAATGTGATCCAGTGTAGGAGGAAATGACAAGCCACTCCAGTATTCTTGCCTAGAGAAACCCATGGACAGTATGAAAAGGCAAAAGATATGATACCAGAAGATGAGCCTTCCAGGTCAGAAGGTGCCCACTATGCTACTGGGGAAGAGTGGAGGGCCATTACTAACAGCTCCAGAAAGAATGAAGCAGCTGGGCCAAAGTGGAAACAATGCTTAGTTGTGGATGTGTCTGGAAATGAAAGTAAAGTCCAGTGCTGTAAAGAACAATATTGCATAGGAAGTTGGAATGTAAGGTTCATGAATCAAGGTAAATTGGATGTGGTAAAGCAGGAGATGTCAAGATTAAACATTAACATCTTAGGAATCATTGAACTAAAATGGACAGGAATGGGTGGATTTAATTCAAATAACCATTATATTTACTACTGTGGGCAAGAATCCCTTGAAAGAAATGGAGTAGCCCCTACAGTCAACAAAAGAGTCCAAATTGCAGTACTTGGGTGCAATCTCAAAAATGATAAAATGATCTCGGTCTGTTTCTAAGGCAAGCCATTCAACATGTCAGTAATCCAAGTCTTTGCCCCAACCATTAGTGCCAGAAAAGCTGAGGTGGACTGGTTCTTGAGGACTACAACACCTTCTAGAACTAACACCAAAAACGATGTCCTTTTCATCACACTGGACTCTAAAGCAAAAGTAGGAAGTCAGGAGATACCCAGAATAATAGGCAAGATTGGCCTTGGAATACAAAATAAAGCAGGGCAAAAGCTAACAGTTTTGTTAAGAGAACACACTGGTCATAGCAAACGCCCTTTTCCAACAACCCAAGAGACAAGCGTATACATGGACATCACCAGGTAATCAATATCAAAATTAATATATGTTCTTTGTAGCCAAATATGGAGAAGCTCTATACAGTCAGCAGAAACAAGACCTGGAGCCGACTATGACGCAGATCATCAGCTCCTTATTGGCAAAATTCAGGCTTAAATTAAAGAAAGTAGAGAAAACCACTAGGCCATTTGGTATGACCTAATTCAAATTCTTTATGACTATACAGTGGAGTGACAAATATATTCAAGGGGTTAGATCTGGTAGACAGAGTGCCTAAAGACTTATGGACAGAGGTTCATAACAACATACAGGAGGTGGTGACCAAAACCATCCCCAAAAAAGAAATGCAAGAAGGCAAAGTGGTTGTCTGAGAGGCTTTACAAAAGCTAAGGAAAGAAGAGAAGTGAAAGGAAAAGAAGAAAGGGAAAGATACACCCAACTGAATGCAAAGTTCCAGAAAATAGCGAGACAGTAAAAGAAAGCTTTCTTCAATGAACAATGCAAAGAAAGAGGAAAACAACAGAATGGGAAAGACCAGAGATCTCTTCAAGAAAACTGGAGTTATCAAGGGAACATTTCACACAAAGATGGGAATGATACAGGACAGAAATGATAAGGACCTATCAGAAGTAGAAGATATTAAGAAGAGGTGGCAAGAATACACAGAAGAGCTATACAAACAAGATCTGAAGGGCCCAAATAATCAGGATAGTGTGATCACTCACCTAGAACCAGATATCCTGGAGTGTTAAGTCAAGTGGGCCTTAGGAAGAAGCATTATTATGAAAAAAGCTAGTGGATGTGACAGAATTCCAGCTATTTCAAATCCTAAAAGATGATGCTGTTTAAGTGTTCTCAATATGTCACCAAATTTGGAAAACTCAGCAGTGGCCAACAGGACTGAAAAAGATCAGTTTCCATTCCAATCTGAAAGAAAGACAGGGTTAAAGAATGTTCAAACTACTGTATGCTTTTGCTCATTTCACATGCTAACAAGATTATGCTCAAAATCCTTCTGGCTAATCATCAGCAGTATGTGAATTGAGAATTTCTTGCCTGGAAAACCCCATGGACAGAGGAGCCTGGTGGGCTGCAGTCCATGGGGTCGCTAAGAGTCGGACACTATTGAGCGACTTCACTTCACTTTTCACTTTCATGCATTGGAGAAAGAAATGGCAACCCACTCCAGTGTTCTTGCCTGGAGAATCCCAGGGACGGGGGAGCCTTGTGGGCTGCCATCTAGGGGGTCGCACAGAATTGGACATGACTGAAGTGATTTAGCAGCAGCATCAGGTGTACAAGTTGTTTCAGAGAGACAGTGGAAACAGAGGTCAAATTTGTACCATTCATTGAATCATAGAGAAAGCAAAGGAATTCCAGAAAAGCATCTACTTCATTGACGAAAGCCTTTGACTGTGTGGATCACAACAAATTGTGGAACATTCTAAAACAGATGGAAATACTAGACCATCTTACTTGACTCCTGGGAAACCTTATGCAGGTCAAGAAGGAACAGAACCATACATGGAACAATGGACTGGTTCAAAATTGAGAAATGAGTATGTCAAGGCTGTATATCGTCACCCTCCTTACTTAACTTATATGGGGAGTGTATCATGTGAAATGCCAGGCTGGAGAAATCACAAGCTGGAATCCATCCAGGGGAAATATCAACAACCACTGATATGCTGATGATACCACTCTAAAGGCAGGGGGAAAAAAAAAGAGGAACCAAGAGAAAATAAAATAGTGGAGCTACAAACCACAGTTATAATAGTAGCTTTTCTAATTTCTTGTCTACCTACTTTTACCAGAAATATTTATTTCTTAACATTTTGAGCTGTTATCCAGAGCCATTCACTCCAACCTGGAGGACTCCCTGCTGCAGGAGTACAGTTAGCATAGTTAGTACAGTTAGCATAGTTAGTACAGTTAGCATAGTTAGTACAGTTAGCATTGTTAGTACAGTTAGCATTGTTAGTTAGTGCTGGCAGTCAGTGTAGTCAGCAGATCACCATGATGCTGGCCCTCACAACCGTTTCAGGGGACAAGGCTTCTATTGAGAACTGCGATTCTTTATATGATTGGTAAAGGTTGGTTTGCCAAAGTGGGCCCGGTACGTTCTGACTGGGACAGAGTTGGCCATAAAGGTCATTAGGAAGAGTCATCAGCACTCCTCCAGCCTCCAGGACTCTTTCAGGAAGTGAATAGTATGAAGGTGCCAAGGTCCAGCCTCAGCAGAGTCCAGGGATATCCTCAGGATGGACGACACTGGTGAATGAAGAAAGATAAAGAGACAAGGAAAGAATGTTGCAGATAAGAAAATAGAGTGGAGAAAAGAGGCTGAAAAAGAGTAAGAAAGAGAAAAAAAGAAAGACATGGGGTGACCAAGCTTCAGTGAGCAAGGCCCGTTTACTTTATTTTCAGAGAGGGCTTTTATACCCTGAGTTGTACATACAGCAAGGTGAAAATGCAGAGTCAACTCAACATTCCATCAGTATTAACTTTTATTGATACCAGGTTCCTTCCTGCAAGAGTCTTATTTTTTGTACATTATCTTCTGGCCTGGAGGCCTGTTGATATTTTATGACCTCTTTTTGATAAAGGTTGGTCAGCCAGAACAATAATTTTCCCTTAAAGTGTTTCTTCTTAAATTCCTAGCCTGCATCACCCTTAAAGTACAGAGTTACATTTTTATGGAGCAAAGATTCAGTGGGTTACAGCAAAGAAAGAACTTATTAACTCAAAGTCTAATGTTGCTAATGCTAAAATTGCTGCTTGTTATTTCTACATCCTGACTATATGCACTCCCAGGAACACAATGGATAAGGGATGTGAGAACTTGGCAGCAAGCATTGGCTCAACAATGTTGCAAGAGTCTGGATAAACCTGCCAAGTAACCTAGAATGCTAACAGGGGGTTTGAAACACTCCTTTCATGCCCAGGAGATTTATCAAATAGAGCCCTAAGTTAACTCTTTCCAGAAAAGGTGGTCAGGGACAGCCCTCTGTTAATGTCAGAGGAGTTGGTGAAAGTCATGAAAAAACAGACAGATTCTGGTTTGGGGGTAGATGCTTGAGAAGGGGGACCCCTCAAGTCCTGATCTCACCTTTGCCCATCAGGCCTCTTCCTCATGACCTTTGCCATGGGCGGGATTCTCCACGCTGGTTCCTGGCATGAAGTCTCTAAACCATGGAAATATTGTCAAACTACTGGAGGTGATTGACACAAAGAATACCTTTTTTCTGGAGATGGAGGGCCTCAGTGAGGTGGACGTGTAGCCATTTCGAGGACCATGGGACATGACAGAGGCTGATGCCCAAGGGCTGTTCTGGCAGCTGGTCTCTACCCTCCAGCACGGCCACCAGAGGCATGTCCTGCACCAGGACCTGAAGCCAGGGAACCTCCTCTTTGACATCAAGTAGTACATTAAAATTACAGACTTTGGCCTCAGCAATGAGTGTGATGAGAGTGGGAAGCTCAACACTTTCTATGGCAGCTGCATTTATGCTGCCTGAGAATTCTTGCTGGGACAGGGCTCTGACTGCCCTGCGGTGGATGTGTGGAGTCTGGGAGTAGTTCTCTACTCCATGGTGACCGGGACCCTGCCCTTTGGGGGACAGGACTTCTCAGAGCTGTGGCTGTGAATCCTTGTAGGGTAACACCCCATTCCCCTGTGTCGGTCATCAGAGAAGGAATTTGCTAAAAAATACGGTCCTCAACCCCAGTGACAAAAGCACCTTAAATGACTGATGAGGCATCCATGGGTGAACCTGGGCCAGAAGGAGCCACGCAGGCCATTCTGTGTGCCACCCTGTGACAAGGACCGAGGGGTGACACTGGTATGGACTCTGGTGTCGAGGTGGGACCTGATCCATGACTCAGGGAGCAGGCAGCAGGCACTGCACTGTGAGCTCAGGGGAACACAAGGTGGAGGGCTCCATCACTGCGAGGCTCTCCCCTTCCACTGACCTCAGCAGCCATAACTTGAGCCTTCTCCAAGGCCTGAGGTGTCCACACTCATACCACGTGGCTCAAGCAGGGAGAAAAGGTACAACTGCAGGAGTATCAGAAGTCAGGGCAGAAGACCAGGGAGCCTGCCGGTCTCCACCCAGCCTGGAGCAGAAGCCTGCCATCCCCAGTCCAGCACCCCGTGTGGCCCTGAGGCCTTCCCTCCATCAGCAGCACCAGCAGCAGGACTGAAGTCCCAGAGGGAAGCAGCTGCCCCTGGGTGTGTCCAACACCAGGAGCTCCTCCCACGCTGGCCAGCCTGAGAGTGTGTCCCCAGACACTTTCCTCTGGCCACAGCCAGAGTTCGCCTGAAAATATGCAGATTTATAATAGTCTGCCCAGCAAGAGGCGGTGTAACAAATGGAGCCCAGGTAAAGTCCATGGATGACCCAAGATGAAACGTCAGGATGCACTCCCTGGCAGTGGTCAAGGGGTCGAATCCTCTGACAAGATTCAAATCAGAAGGGTATCCCACACCTCCATGGCCTTCAGAAGCATCACATCCAAAACCCTGGCCAGGTCAGAGGATGATCTGCAGCGGCCTGGGCGACCAGAAGAGGGCCCGCCCCGCTGCAGGCCCACCCCTCGGCTCTCACCTGAAACTGCAGAGACTGGACTGCCTCTCCTGGGCGTGTCTCCCTACTCCACTCTTCTGTCATCCACGTGAGAAGGGGAGGGGGAGAGTGCTTGTCAACTCATTGGTTCTTCCAATTCCTGTTGATAAACTTGATGCTCCAGTTTTGCATCCTCCCTGCACAGAATTGAGGCTGTGTATTTTCCAGTCTAAGAAGCGTGCAGTCATGTGGTACTAGAAGTAAATCAGAGCAACTAAATGCAAAGACAACTGAGAGAATTTGGATGATGAGTCCCAACAGCAACAATTGCTGCGCTGCCAGGCCGAAATGCAGAAAGTGTGTATGACCTCCCTGCACTGACATTACCCAACATCTTCAGAAGGGCTGAGGGGAACTTTTGGTCCCTGGGGCCTGTGTTAATCATGACTGAGATGCCCATAAATAGGATAAAGTGAAAGTGAAGTCGCTCAGTTGTGTCCGACTCTTTGCAACCCCATGGCCTGTAGCCTATCAGGCTCCTCCATCCATGGGATTTTCCAGGCAAAAGTGCTAGAGTGGATTGCCATTTCCTTCTCCAGGGGATCTTCCCAACCCAGGGATTGAACACGGGTCTCCTGCATTGCAGGCAAACGCTTTACCATCTGAGCCACAAGGGAAGCATAAATAGGATAAAGTCTCATGAAAGCCTGTGGGTGGTGTAGTCAGGTACCGGTGCAGCTGAGTTTCCTGACTCTCATAGAGAAGTCAGGATCTCCCCTTCCACATGGTGGGGGAGTTGTCCTGATGTGTGGATGTGACCACAGGGACTGGAGAGCAGGCAATTCGGCAGGAGAAAGCTGGAGTGTCAGGCACACACAGGACAGAGGTCAGGAGCCAGGCTGGGGAGAGGGGCTGGGCTGGCCCTCTTGCTTCCAGGACCATCCACACTGGTTCTCTGTGCTCTGTGTCTCCAAACTGAAACATCCCCACCTCAGGGCTGGAAAGTAGTTGACTCTGATGACAGAACGTTGTGCTCACAGACTGTCTCCTCTTCTGTGAGGTGTGGGCTGGGGCTGGCTGGGCCATGGCTGCCCCCACCCCTTTATTTGTCCATCATGGTCCCACGGGGAGGGTGTGGGTTTTGTACTAAAGAGCAGGGCACCCATGAGCAGGGCGGGACACAGTCACCTTCCTCTGGACAAGATGTCTTGGGCTGCTGCCCAGTGGGCTCTGCAGGAAGAGGGTGGGGAGAAAGCCTCAGTGTCAGTGATGGAGCACCCCCCCCCCAGTGATTTGCCAGCAAATCTCATGAGAAGCACCCACTTTCCCATGATCTTCAACTGTTTCCTGAATTATTAATTCTTTAATGCAGTTTACCTAACGGACAATCTCATAAAATGTGAGGTCAGGATAGAGATGGGTCAGGTGGTGGGAGGAAGCCTTAGAGGCGGTGGGCTGAGGCATCTAAGAGCTCCCAGTACCTTGTCCACTCCCAGGTCACCAGAAACCCTCCTTTATCTGGACATTGGCCACCCAGGACTACAGAGTTCCTGCCTCCTCTGCATTGAGGCTGCTTGTGTGACCAACCTCTCCCTCCAGGGGGATGGGAGTGATTTGCACAAACTCTAGAATGTGTCCTGGGAGAGAGAAGCAGGCCCTTTCTGCCTCTCCCTCTGTCCTGATCTGGAAACGTCAGCTCTGAGCTTGGAGCTCTTTCTGCCCTGAAGACAAAGCAACTTCTCTGGATCGAAGGGCATCAGGGACAGGAGGCTCCGGACCAGCACTGGACTGTCCGCCTCCTGACCCCGTGTGAGGGGGGCCAGCTTCCCTTTGCCCCTCAGCCGTTGGCCCTGAGTTACAGCTGCTGAGCCTTATCCTAAGCTGGACAGCAGGCTTGGAGGGGACCTTTCCTGTGGCTCCCAGGGTCAGGCTGCTCCCAGGACCACAGCTGTCTGATGTTTCCCCCCCCTCACATCCATGGGGGATAGCCCAGCTCAGCTCCAGTCCACTGTCCCTTCTAGGGGCTTCTCTGGAAATCTAATGACTAAAAGATTCAGGAGCAATACATTCCAGGGGCACCCCACCATCATTACTCTCTCCCAGAGACACAGCTTGTTTTGAAACAGTGACATTTTCCCTGTTACCATCTGCAGATTCTGACCAAATAACTCGGGGAATAGGCCATCTCACGTGTGGTGCAGCTTGATTATTGCCGGACAGATGAGTTGAAACCAAGAACTTTCCTGCTAAGCTGACAACTGTAAAAGCTTAATTGGAAAAACCAGCCAAATTCCACTCAGTTTTAAGTCAGAGACTGGGATTCAGTCAAGCCTGGGCCCGAGCCCTCAGTGTGGGGAGATGGGTATAGGACCTTGCAGGAGTCTGGTCCTGACTACATGATTTTTATATGCCCTCCACCCTGATGGAGCCTGTGACTTTATGGGAAAAGGAATTCCAATACATATTAAGGTATTACCACTTGATGGTTTTGTAAGAAGGTGTATAGTTCACTTGTTCTTCATTTGTTTACTCTGTCTGCAAAGTGTCTTGTAGGCTGGTTTAAAATAGAGTATTTAGTGGAAACTTTGAGGGTCAGTAAGGCTAACCAATCAGGAAACAACTGCCATTGAAAAGAAAGTGTCTCCTCACAGTCCTGGAAGAGGGGCTTCACCATGCAGGGAGCATGGGGAGAGCAGGAGGCAGAGGAGCTGGAGCTGTGGACGGAGGGAACCTTCATCCGGGCTGAGCAACTTCATGGGTTCTGGGGTGAGGGGACTCTGAGTGTCCTGGAACCTGATGCTGAGGAGCAGGGCAGGTAGACAGTGGCGTGGAGTATGAGTCCAGTTAAAGAGGAGGTTGGATTATATTTGAATAGTGGGCCCTGGGGGAATCCCTTGGTGTGCAGGGGTTAGGACTGGGCATTTTCTCTGCCAGCGGCCTGGGTTCGATCTCTAGTCTGGTAACTAAGATTCTACAAGCCATAGGATGCAGCCCCCTGCCAAATAAACACAAAACAGTGAGCCCTGGAAGGAATCCTCTGTGTGGGGATGGGAAGCCAAGTTGAAGTGAGTCAGAACAGGGGGCATCTTGCAAACGTAAAACATCAAGTTGACAGAAGGTAGAAATGGTCCATACAAGGCTCAGTTGAAATATCACCTCCTCGGAGGAGCCTTCCCTGCCTGTACCATCTACAGGGAGACCCTCCTCAGGGCTCACCAGCTTAATTTCTGGACAGCATCGGGGCCTAAACCCCTGATCCTCACCAGCTGTGCCTCCTTGCACACAGTGCAAATATCCCCACAGGGACTACAGTTCCTGCATGATCTGGTCTCTCCATTTCTCCCACACCACTGTCCCCACTCACCTCAGCCAAAGATGTAACTAACTGATACAGCCTTCAAATCTCAGTTGAAATTTCTCTGTCCTTAAGCAGTTCCCCTAGCAGACTTGGGTCTCTGCCTCTGCCCCACACCCTTCACCCATGAAAGCAGCTCAGGCTCTATGACTTGTGGCACGGCTGACTTGTCTATATGTGGTCTGTGAGCACTTTCCGGCAGGCCTCTGCCTCCTCTACTTTGTGCACCCTGAGCCTGCACACAGTGGGCCTTCAGAACCTCAGGGACCTCACTCCACCCCACGGCTGGAAACCTGAGCTGTCAAAAGGCCTGTGGATTCAGTTTGGCCCAAGCACTACTTCCAGACCCTGGGGGCTTCTACAGCCTCTATAGTGTGAAGAGCAAGGTCCCTTGTAAGCTGAGCTTCCCAGCTGTCAGATCTCACCTCTCAATTACCTTCCTGTACTGTCAATTCATTGTCAGTTTGGTCTCTCCTGTGGCACCACGGGAGGCTACATAGTGGAGAAAGGAGGACCGGAGCTGAGTTTCAAGGGAGACATGAAAAGGACAGTGATGGATGGATCCTGTTCAAACTGAATGAAGTTCCCTGTATATTCTGGAAAAGTCCTTTGGTGTGCAAGAAGGGAATACAGCCCTGAAGGCCCCAAAGAAGAAGCCCCCAGGTGGGGAGAGTGGCAAACGCTCTTGGCCTCCCCTGTAACAGCTCCAGATGAGAGCCAGTGAACCAGAGACTGCTTATGTGGTCACACGAACATGATTCTGTAATTGTCATGCAAAGCAAGAGTAAGGGGTACAGAGCTTGAAGGAGTCAGGAAGGGGTGGTTGTGGTGAAGTAAGGTCCTGCTACCTTCAGCGTGAATTGCTTTTATGAGTGACAAAGCTTCCACATGGCAGTTTCCAACCCTTAGGCCCCCCACAGCAGCCAGTGCTGGGCTGGGTGCCTTAGTGTCTTCACGTGGACAAGCTCCAACCATGTGGCTTCCCAGAATTCAAGGAGCAGAGGGTTCTGTTGGCTGCACACCTCCTTGCTTTAGTCTGGCAACCTCCCTTCTCTGAACCTCCATCTTGTCCTCTAATTGGGGACAGTCCTTAACAGGACTAACCCTGTGAGAACTAATTAGGGGAATCCTAGTTAATAGCTGGCCCCAACAAATACTGCTTGAGTTCATTCAGATCTCCAGATTAAAGTCTTGCAATGTTATCTGGAATTTCTTCCCTGAAGCTAGACAAAACCCACATTGTTGCAGTTCTAGGGACTCCACTTAGCCAGCTGAAAGGAAGAGTCACAATTTTTCTGAAAGCAGTTATAGAAAACCCAAAGTGGCTTAAATAAGCAAGTCAACAAGCAGGAGAAAATGACTTAAATAACTAAGAGGTCCACAGGCAGACAGTTTCTGACAGGACTGTACCTGGATCTCAAGGACCTCATTGGAAATTCTCTCCCCCCAACTTCTCAGCTCTGCATACTGCTGTCATCCACCTGCAGGGGTCTCTGCCTTTATGGGAGCAAGATGGCCACCAGCTGCTGCAGGCTACCTTCCATCCCCTCCAACCACAGGCTGATCTCACGTCCCCACCAACTGCCACAGGCTGACCTCATAGCCCCACCAACTGCCACAGGCTGACCTTTGCCCTGATCCAAACAGAAATAAAGCTCCTCTTCCCCAGGATTCCAGCAGGAGGTCTGCCCTGAATCCTGATTGGTCATTTGCCCAGCTCAGAGCCAATCACAATGGCCAGGGAGGGGTGAAACATGCTAATAGGCCAGGTTGAAGTCATATGACCATCCTCCCCAGGAAACCTGTGCCCTGTTCACTCTGCTTCCAGAGTTAGAGACAGTGTGATGCCCCACAAGCAGGAGTTAGGGTGCAGCTGCTGCATCCTCTGTGCTGTTTCCTGGGATGTGCCTGCTCACATCCTCTTCCCACATGTCCCTGGTTTACTAGATAATTTGTAACACATCGTTTCCCTTTCCAAACCCTATTTCACTCACCCATACCAAAAAGGAGAGCCCTCCTGTTTGATGACAGGATTGGGGATCTCCTCCCAGCCTCAAGGCTTGCTTTCAGTGTCTGATTACAGCCATTTATGCGGTCAACAAACACCCCCCGAGCACCACAATGTGCTGCTATGGGTTTCAGGACTCCCAGTTGTTCTGAATAGTGGTCATTGCCCAGGGGCCTCCCAAAGGGAGTGAATTTTCTTTGAGGAATCACCTCAGATACTGTATCACTGAATAACTGAGTCACTTTGCTAGGCTTGTGCAACTCACACAACTTGGTAAGTCAACTATACTATTGAGAAAAAAAGATATTCCCTCGTGAAAAATTGTCCTTAGAATTGTAAGTTTTCCCTTTAAAATATAAGTTCTTAATGTGTCTAATTGCTTTTGGTGGTGTTTCCTGACGTAGGTTTCCAGCTTTGTTTTCCAGTTGGATGCCAAATTGTCCCAACACTATGTATTCAATGGGCCTCCTTTCTCCATTTACATATTAAGAAACCTTTTTCAAAATCCTAAGTATTAAGGACCTGAGGTCTTTGGTAATTTGTAGAGCCCCACGGTCATGCTCCCATCTGTGTCTTCTCCTCTCCTTTTACCATTGCAGTTTCTACTATTCACAAGTGCCCCAGAAAGCCCCATGTAGTGACCTGTGGATGTCTTTGTGAGGACAGGGGATGTGAGCATGGAGGAGGGGCTGAGTCCTTAATGACCATGTGACCATGCTGTGTGATCCCAACAGGGGGTCTGGCTTCCTAAGGCAGGGTCTGTGTGTCTTCTTCTTGGTGTCGTGATATGCACATTAGGGCTGGTAGATTGGGACCTGTGGCTCTGGGGCTGGGAGTGGAGAGACTAGACTCCACAGGCTGCTTTCCCATTCATTTGCCTCCTATTGTTGTTCAGTTGCTAAGTCATGTCTGACTCTTTGCCACCCCACAAACTGCATCATGCCCGGCTTCTGTGTCCTTCACTATCTCCCTGAGTGTCCTCAAACTCATGTCCTTTTTGTCAGTGAACCCATCCAACCATCTCATCCTCTGTCGCCCCCTTCTCCTCTTGCCCTCAATTTTCCCCAGCATGAATCTTTCCAGTGAGTCAGGTCTTTGCATCAGGTGGCCACAGTATTGGAGCTTCAGCTTCAGCATCAGCCCTTCCAATTAATATTCAGGGTTGATTCCCTTTAAGATTGACTGGTTTGATCTCCTTGCTTTCTAAGGGACTCTCAAGGGTCTTCTCTAGCACCACAGTTTGAAAGTGTTTGCCTTCTGTGTTCCTATGGGCTCTGCTTACCTGGTGTGGAGACACTTCTGACACCTTTCTCCTGAAGGACGGAGAAGTGCTCGCTTCTTGTGCTTTCATCCCCTGCCTTATCCTTCCTTGTGTCATGCTGACAGTAAGGTACCTGTTGTTATGTTATGTGTTTTTAATCACAATTTTAAAAATGTAGGATTGATACATTCTACCACATGGATAGACAGTGACAGCTGACAACGTCCTCAGTGAAAGAAGCCACCCAGGAAAGGCCACCCAGATCACATGCTCATCTTATGCTTTAAATCCATCAAGGATTTGTATATGAGGGTAAGTCTCAATCATGGTTCCAGAAAAAAAATAAATAAAGGAAAGAAAACTAAATTTGAATGAAAAAAGACAATTCCATAGAGTTGGGGCAGTTGGTAAAAGTTGAAGTGGGCCTGTGGTTGGATTATTATAAGATCATCTCATGATGCTCATTTGGGGGATATATGCTGGGTTCCTTGGAGAGTGTCCTTGTTTGAGGTAAAACACACTGGAGTATTTTGTATGAAGGGGCAAATGTGAGTACTTTGAGTCTTGCTATTGAAAATTTTCTGTAAGGTTTAAATGACTGAAAAATAAATTACTTCTCAAAACAACCATGCCAACAGAAGCACAGAAAAGTCAAGACAATATCAAACACTGCTGGAGAGGCCAGGCCCCACCCAACTCCTGCTCACCTCAAGTGACTAATCAAAGCCCACAGGTTTCCACATCAAGCCCTTCCTCTGCTGGGTCCTCTGAAGACAGTGCCCCTCCAGACAACCAGCCGGGCACGGGAAGCCTCTCACCACGGTTTCTTTACCTCTTCTTCCCATGGTCTCCTGACGAAACTGAGTTCCTGAGGGAACTGAATTCCTCTCAATGTGGACGCAGCCAAGTCCTGTCCCAAAGCCAAACCCTGGGTGGGTCCTGAGGAGGCCTAGCTCCAAGCCAAGTCTGGTGACAAAATAGGGAGACCCTGCGCTGGTAAGACAGGCAGGATTGTTGTCCTCTGCTGGTCAACTGGGTTATGCAGGCTGCAGACACTCTCAGATCAAGGGAGGCCTAGTTTCTTGCTGGTGATCCTACTGAATCCACTGCATGTTGGAAATTCAAATGGACGCAGGCAGATATCCCAGGACTTCTGGTAAAACAGTTATAAAAATAATTATAAGACATACACAATGAAATGCAAGTAGACACAAACTGACAACTTTAAACAAGCCATTCACCTTGACCACAGACAAATTAAAATAGTAAACTATAAACGATACAGAAGAAAACCTACATGACCATAGGTTTCACTGCATAGATCATGAGCTTTGACACTCCAGACACAGCACACACACAAAAGGAAAAAAAGGTAGTTCAGTTCAGCTCAGTCGCTAAGTCGAGCCTGACTCTTTGTGACCCCATGAATTGCAGCACGCCAGGCCTCCCTGTCCATCACTAACTCCCAGAGTTCACTCGGACTTATGTCCATCGAGTCAGTGATGCCATCCAGCCATCTCATCCTCGGCCATCCCCTTCTCCTCCTGCCCCCAACCCCTCCCAGCATCCGAGTCTTTTCCAGTGAGTCAACTCTTCACATGAGGTGGCCAAAGTACTGGAGTTTCAGCTTCAGCATCATTCCCTCCAAAGAAATCCCAGGGCTGATCTCCTTCAGAATGGGCTGGTTGGATCTCCTTGAAGTCCAAGGGACTCTCAAGAGTCTTCTCCAACACCACAGTTCAAAAGCATCAATTCTTCGGCACTCAGCCTTCTTCACAGTCCAACTCTCACATCCATACATGACCAATGGAAAAACCATAGCCTTGACTAGACGGACCTTAGTCAGCAAAGTAATGTCTCTGCTTTTGAATATGCTGTCTAGGTTGGTCATAACTTTTCTTCCAAGGAGTAAGTGTCTTTTAATTTCATGGCTACAGTCACCATCTGCAGTGATTTTGGAACCCCCAAAAAATAAAGTCTGACACTGTTTCCACTGTTTCCCCATCTATTTCCCATGAAGTGATAGACCAGATGCCATGATCTTCATTTTCTGAATGTTGAGCTTTAAGCCAACTTTTTCACTCTCCTCTTTCACTTTCATCAAGAGCCTTTTTAGATCCTCTTCACTTTCTGCCATAATGGTGGTGTCATCTGCATATCTGAGGTTATTGAGATTTCTCCCAGCAATCTTGATTCCAGCTTGTGTTTCTTCCAGTCCAGCATTTCTCTTCTGCCATAATGGTGGTGTCATCTGCATATCTGAGGTTATTGAGATTTCTCCCAGCAATCTTGATTCCAGCTTGTGTTTCTTCCAGTCCAGCATTTCTCACAATGTACTGTGCATATAAATTAAATAAGCAGGGTGACAATATACAGCCTTGACATACTCCTTTTCCTATTTGGAACGAGTCTGTTGTTCCATGTCCAGTTCTAACTGTTGCTTCCTGACCTGCATACAGATTTCTCAAGAGGCAGGTCAGGTGGTCTGGTATTCCCATCTCTCTCAGAATTTTCCACAGTTTATTGTGATCCACACAGTCAAAGGCTTTGGCATAGTCAATAAGGCAGAAATAGATGTTTTTCTGGAGCTCTCTTGCTTTTTCCATGATCCAGCGGATGTTGGCAATTTGATTTCTGGTTCCTCTGCCTTTTCTAAAACCAGCTTGAACATCTGGAAGTTCACGGTTCATGTATTGCTGAAGCCTGGCTTGGAGAATTTTGAGCATTACTTTACTAGCATGTGAGATGAGTGCAATTGTGTGGTATTTTGAGCATTCTTTGGCATTTCCTTTCTTTGGGATTGGAATGAAAACTGACCTTTTCCAGTCCTGTGGTCACTGCTGAGGTTTGAAAAAAAGGTAACAGCCAAATACTGGAGAAAAAATGTTTACCAAACACTTCTGATAAAGAATTTGTATTCCCATTAAATAAAGAAGATATGTATGTGTGTTTGTATACATACACAAAGCACACATGTATAAGGCAAATGCCTGCATGAAAAATAGGTAAAGATTGTAATAGACAGTTGACCTCGGAAGAAATACAGATAGTAAAAAGTGAAAAAAAATATGATTAATATCATATCCCATTAGGTGATTATAGATTGAAACAACAAGAGAGCACTACCTACCTATTAGAAAAGCTAATCTCCTCCCAAAATGTCAATACTGATCATGGGACAATAAGGAACAACAGCAATTCTCCTTCATTGCTGATGGAATGCTTCACCAGCCTCTTGAGATACAGTTTGGGACATTTTTCAAGCCAAACAAGTCTCACACCTTAAGATCCACCCATCATGCATCCAGTTTTCACATAATGACATTGAAAAACTATCCAAACAGAAACAAGGACCCTATTCTGCATTGAACCTCTACTCATAATGTCTAAACCTTAAAAGAACCAGAGTGTCTTTAGCAGATGAATGCATAAACAACTCGGGGTACAACCATGTGAAAGGGAGCAGGATACAGCACAGTAAAACATGCAATTTCAGGAAACACCAAAGAGCTAAGACAGGGTTTCCCTGGTGGCTCAGTGGTAAGGAATCTGCCTGCCAAAATTGGAGACATGGGTTTGATCCCTAGTTTTGGATGATCCCACATGTTGGGGAGCAACTAAGCCCTTGTGCCACAACTATTAAGCCTGGTTGTTGCACCTACTTAGCCCATGTGCCACAACTGCTAAAGCCCACAGATTCTAGAACCTGTGCTGTGCAACAAGAGATGCCAGTGAAGTGAGAAGCCCATGTACCACAGCTAGAGAGTAGAGCCCATTTCCCACAACTAGAGAAAAGCCCAGGGGGTGGTCCTAAGGTGGCGGAGGAATAGGACGGGGAGATCACTTTCTCCCCCACAAATTCATCAAAAGAACATTTCAAAGCTGAGTAAATTCTACAAAACAACTTCTGAATGCTGGCAGAGGACATCAGGCATCCAGAAAAGCAGATCATTGTCTTCAAAAACAGGTAGGAAAAATATAAAAGACGAAAAAAGAGACAAAGGAGGTAGGGAGGGAGCTCCATCCTGGGAAGGGAGTCCTGTCCTGTGAAGGAAGTCTTAAAAAGAGAGAAGTTTCCAAATACCAGGAAACGCTCTCACTGCTGAGTCTGTGGCGAGCCTTGGAAGCACAGAGGGCAACATAACAGGGAGGAAAAATAAATAAATAATTAAAACCAACAGATTACGAGCCCAGTGGTAACTCCCCCAGTGGAGAAGCAGCGTAGACGCTTGCATCCACCACTAGCAAGTGGGGGCCGGGCAGGGAGGCACGGGCTGCAGTGCTTTTTAAGAATCAGGCTGGAATGCCCCAAATGTAACCAGAGCGAACTAACTTGGGCTAGCATACCAGACTGTGGGATAGCTACCACGTGAAAAGCTCTAACATAAGACGTTGCCAGGACCTCACACAGAACAAAGGACGGAACAGAAATAGCCGGCTGCAGACCATCTCCCACCGGTGACAGGCAGCCAGAGCCGTAAAGGCTGGAAGGGGGCAATCGCAGCCCCGGAGAGACTTTATCTACCAAACTGCAAGCAGGCTTCTTTGCTAACTAAGACTTCTTGGGGTTCTGGACAGTCACCATCTGCCTGACAAGGGGCGCCAGCAGTACACCCAGAAAACTGAGCAGCAGGGAAAGGTGATAAGTCGCAATGACCGCGCTCACCAAACACCTGAGCTACTCGGTCCTGGGAAGGGCAAAAAACGCAGGCCCAACCGAATCTGTGCCTCTGAGGGCTACCTGAGAGCTGAGCCTGAGTGGTTTAGACTGGGGAGGTGCATGCAGCCTAGGGCCACCCTCAGATGGTTCCCGGTGGAGCAACGTAGAGCCTGAGTGGTGTGCGTCCTGTGCAGGGGCATGCCCAGTGTGGCTGAGACACTGTGAGCACAAGCCAGTGTTATTTGTTTGCAGCATCCCTCCCTCCCCACAGCGCGACTGAACAAGTGAGCCTAAAAAAAAAAAAAA
>SJYQ01003318.1:101571-145144 GCA_006410935.1 Redunca redunca
ACGCAAATTCTCCAGCAACATAGGAACACACCCCTGAGCTTCAATATACAGGCAGCTCAAGTTACTCCAAAACCATAGACGTCTCATAACTCATTACTGGACACTTCATTGCACTCCAGAGAGAAGAAATCCAGCTCTACCCACCAGAACTCCTACACAAGCTTCCCTAACCAAGAAACCTTGACAAGCCACTGATGCAACCCCACCCACAGTGAGGAAACTCCATAATAAAGAGAACTCCACAAATTCCCAGAATACAGAAAGGCTACCCCAAACGCAGCAATATAACCAAGATGAAGAGACAGAGGAATACCCAGCAGGCAAAGAAACAGGAGAAATGCCCACCAAACCAAACAAAAGAGGAACAGATAGGAAATCTACCTGAGAAAGAATTCCGAATAATGATAGTGAAAATGATCCAAAATCTTGAAATCAAAATGGAATCACAGATAAATAGCTTGGAGACAAGGATTGAGAAGATGCAAGAAAGGTTTAACAAGGACCTAGAAGAAATTAAAAAAGAGTCAATATATAATGAATAATGCAACAGATGAGATCAGAAACACTCTGGAGGCAACAAATACTAGAATATCAGAGGCAGAAGATAGGATTAGTGAAATAGAAGATAGAATGGTAGAAATAAATGAATTAGAGAGGAAAAAAGAAAAACGAATTAAAAGAAATGAGGACAATTTCAGAGGCCTCCAGGACAATATGAAACGCTCCAACATTCGAATTATAGGAGTCCCAGAAGAAGAAGACAAAAAGAAAGGCCATGAGAAAATCCTTGAGGAGATAATAGTTGAAAACTTCCCTAAAATGGGGAAGGAAATAATCACCCAAGTCCAAGAAACCCAGAGAGTCCCAAACAGGATAAACCCAAGGCAAAACACCCCAAGACACATATTTATCAAATTAACAAAGATCAAACACAAAGAACAAATATTAAAAGCAGCAAGGGAAAAACAACAAATAACACACAAGGGGATTCCCATAAGGATAACTGCAAATCTTTCAGTAGAAACGCTTCAGGCCAGGAGGGAATGGCAAGACATACTTAAAGTGATGAAAGAAAATAACCTACAGCCCCAGATTACTGTACCTAGCAAGGAGATCATTCAAATATGAAGGAGAAATCAAAAGCTTTCCAGACAAGCAAAAGCTGAGAGAATTCAGCACCACCAAACCAGCTCTCCAACAAATGCTGAAGGGTCTTCTCTAGACAGGAAACACAAAAAGGGTGTATAAACCCAAACCCAAAACAATAAAGTAGATGGCAACAGAATCATACTTATCAATAATTACCTTAAACATAAATGGGTTGACTGCCCCAACCAAAAGACAAAGACTGGCTGAATGGATACAAAAACAAGAGCCCTTTATATGTTGTCTACAAGAGACTCACCTCAAAACAGGGGACACATACAGACTGAAAGTTAAGGGCTGGAAAAAGATATTCCACCCAAATAGAGACCAAAAGAAAGCAGGAGTAGCAATACTCATATCTGGTAAGATAGACTTTAAAACAAAGGCTGTGAAAAGAGACAAAGAAGGACACTACATAATGATCAAAGGATCAATCCAAGAAGATATAACAATTATAAATATATATGCACCCAACATAGGAGCATTGCAATATGTAAGACAAATGCTAACAAGTATGAAAGGGGAAATTAACAATAACACAATAATAGTGGGAGACTTTAATACCCCACTCACACTATGGATAGATCAACTAAACAGACAATTAGCAAGGAAACACAAACTTTAAATTATATAATGCACCAGTTAGACCTAATTGATATCTATAGGACATTTCACCCCAAAACAACAAATTTCACCTTTTTCTCAAGTGCACACGGAACCTTCTCCAGGATAGATCACATCCTGGGCCATAAATTTAGCCTTGGTAAATTCAAAAAAATTGAAATCAGTCTAACCATTTTTTCTGACCACAATGCAGTACAATTAGATCTCAATTACAGGAAAAAAAAAAAAACATTAAAAATTCCAAGATATGGAGGCTGAACAATACGCTGCTGAATAACCAACAAATCACAGACGAAATCAAAATATGCATAGAAACGAATGAAATTGAAAACACAACAGCTCAAAACCTGTGGAACACTGTAAAAGCAGTGCTACGAGGAAAGTTCATAGCAATACAGACATACCTCAAGAAACAAGAAAAAAGTGAAACAAATACCCTAACTCTGCACCTAAAGGAACTAGAAAAGGAAGAAATAAAGAACCCCAGGGTTAGTAGAAGGAAAGAAATCTTAAAAATTAGGCAGAAATAAATGCAAAAGAAACAAAAGAGACCATAGCAAAAATGAACAAAGCCAAAAGCTGGTTCTTTGAAAGGATAAATAAAATTGACACACCACTAGCCAGACTCATCAAGAAACAAAGGGAGAAAAATCAAATCAATAAAATTAGAAACGAAAACAAAGAGATCACAACAGACAACACAGAAATATAAAGGATCATAAGAGACTACTATCAGCAATTATATGCCAATAAAATGGACAACTTGGAAGAAATGGACAAATTCTTAGAAAAGTACAACTTTCCAAAACTGACCCGGGGAGAAATAGAAAATCTTGACAGACCCATCACAAGCACGGAAATTGAAACTGTAATCAGAAGTCTTCCAGCAAACAAAAGCCCAGGTCCAGACAGCTTCACAGCTGAATTCTACCAAAAATTTCGAGAAGAGCTAACATCTATCCTACTCAAACTCTTCCAGAAAATTGCAGAGGAATGTAAACTTCCAAACCCATTCTATGAGGCCACCATCACCCTAATACCAAAACCTGACAAAGATGCCACAAAAAAAGAAAACTACAGGCCAATATCACTGATGAACATAGATGCAAAAATCCTTAACAAAATTCTAGCAATCAGAATCCAACAGCACATTAAAAAATCATACACCATGACTAAGACGGCTTTATCCCAGGGATGCAAGGATTCTTCAATATCTGCAAATCAATCAATGTTATATACTACATTAAGAAATAGAAAAATAAAAGCCATATGATTATCTCAGTAGATGCAGAGAAAGCCTTTGACAAAATTCAACATTCATATATGATTCAAAAAAAAAAACCCTTCAGAAATCAGGAATAGAAGGAACATACCTCAACATAATGAAAGCTATATATGACAAACCCATAGCAAACATTATCCTCAATGGTGAAAAACTGAAAGCATTTCCCCTAAAGTCAGGAACAAGACAAGGGTGCCCACTTTTACCACTACTATTCAACATAGTTGTGGAAGTTTGGCCACAGCAATCAGAGTAGAAAAAGAAATAAAAGTAATCCAAATTAGAAAAAAAGAAGTAAAATTCTCACTGTTTGCAGATGACATGATCCTCTACATAGAAAACCCAAAAGACTCCACCAGAAAATTACTAGAGCTAATCAATGAATACAGTAAAGTTGCAGGATATAACATCAACACACAGAAATCCCTTGCATTCCTATACATTAATATTGAGAATATAGAAAGAGAAATTAAGGAAACAATTCCATTCACCATTGCAATGAAAAGAATTAAATACTTAGGAATATACCTACCTAAAGAAACTAAAGACCTATATATAGAAAACTATAAAACACTGATGGAAGAAATCAAAGAGGACACTAACAGATGGAGAAATATACCGTTTTCATGGATCGGAAGAATCAATATAGTGAAAATTTATATAATATCCAAAGCAAACTATAGATTCAATGCAATCCCTATCAAGCTATCAACGGTATTTTTCACAGAGCTAGAGCAAATAATTTCACAATTTGTATGAAAATATAAAAAACTTCGAATAGCCAAAGCAATTTTGAGCAAGAAGAATGGAACTGGAGGAATCAACCTGCCTGACTTCAGGCTCTACTACAAAGCCACAGTCATCAAGACAGTATGGTACTGGCACAAAGACAGAAGTATAGATCAATGGAACAAAATAGAAAGCCCAGAGATAAATCCACACACCTATAGACACCTTATCTTTAACAAAGGAGGCAAGAATATACAATGGAGTAAAGACAATCTCTTTAACAAGTGGTGCTGGGAAAACTGGTCAACCACTTGTAAAAGAATCAAACTAGATACTTTCTAACACCATACACAAAAATAAACTCAAAATGGATTAAAGATCTAAATGTAAGACCAGAAACTATAAAGCTTCTAGCAGAAAACAGGCAAAACACTCTCCAACATAAATCACAGCAGGATCCTCTATGACCCACCTCCCAGAATATTGGAAATAAAAGCAAAAATAAACAAATGGGATCTAATTAAACTTAAAAGCTTCTGCACAACAAAAGAAACTATAAGCAAGGTGAAAAGATAGCCTTCAGAATGGGAGAAAATAATAGCAAATGAAGCAACTGACAAACAACTAATCTCAAAAATATACAAGCAACTCCTGTAGCTCAATTCCAGAAAAATAAATGACCCAATCAAAAAATGGGCCAAAGAACTAAACAGACATTTCTCCAGAGAAGACATACAGATGGCTAACAAACACATGAAAAGATGCTCAACATCACTCATGATCAGAGAAATGCAAATCAAAACCACAGTGAGGTACCATTTCATACCAGTCAGAATGGCTGCGATCCAGAAGTCTACAAGCAATAAATGCTGGAGAGGGTATGGAGAAAAGGGAACCTTCTTACACTGTTGGTGGGAATGCAAACTAGTACAGCCACTATGGAGAATGGTGGTGAGTCCTTAAAAAACTGGAAATTGAACTGCCTTATGACCCAGTGATCCCACTGCTGGGCATACACACCGAGGAAACCAGAATTGAAAGAGACACGTGTACCCCAATGTTCATTGCAGTACTGTTTATAATAGCCAGGACATGGAAGAAACCTAGATGTCCATCAGCAGATGAATGGATAAGAAAGCTGTGGTACATATACACAGTGGAGTATTACTCAGCCAGTAAAAAGAATATATGTGAATCAGTTCTAATGAGGTGGATGAAACTGGAGCCTGTAAGCCAGAAAGAAAAACACCAATACAGATACTGACGCATATATATGGAATTTAGAAAGATGGTAATGATAACCCTGTATGTGAGACAGCAAAAGAGACACAGATGTATAGAGCAGTCTTTGGACTCTGTGGGAGAGGGAGAGAGTAGGATGATTTGGGAGAATGGCATTGAAACATGTATAATATCATATAAGAAATGAATCGCCAGTCCAGGTTCGATGCAGGGTACAGGATGCTTGGGGCTGGTGCACTGGGATGACTCAGAGGGATGGTACGGGGAGGGAGGTAGAAGGGGGATTCAGGAAGGGGAACACGTGTACACCCGTGGGGGATTCATGTTGCTGTATGGCAAAACCAATACAATATTGTAAAATAATTAGCCTCCAATTAAAATAAATAAATTTAAATTAAAAAATAAAATCAAACTATTACTCAAAAAAAAAAGAAAGAAAAAGAAAATCAGTTAAGTTTCAGGATACAAATTAATCTACCAAAATTGGCTGCATTTCTGTATACTCAAAACAGATTATCAGGATGAGATTTCAGAAAATAACCCTATTGACAATGACATTTCCAAAAATGAAAGATCTAGTGAAAAGTGAAAGTGTTAGTCACTCAATTGTGACTCTTTGTGACCCATAGACTGTAGCCTGCCAGGCTCCTCTGCCCATGGAATTCTCCAGGCAATTGGAGTGAGCTACCATTCCCTTCTCCAAGGGAGATCCTGAACCAGGGATCAAACCTGAGCTCTCTGAATTGCATGCAGATTCTTTACTGTCTGAGCCACCAAGGAAGCCCAGAAGATCTGGGGATATATTTAAAATCAGGAATTAAATATATTTAAAATCAAACTAGAAGACACTGATGAATGAAATTAAAAATAGTGTGAATGAATGGAAATATATATGCCATGCTCATTGATTCGAACAATTCATATTGTGAAAACGATTTCACAGCCCAAGGCAATCTAGAGATATGAGACCATTCCTGTTTAAAAAAAAAAAAAAAAATGGGATTCTTTGGAGGACAAAGCATATAACATATATGAAAAAAAAAACCCAAAGAGTGAATATGATTTAAGGAAAGATGGAAAACCTGGGACATATCATGCTCCCTGACTCCAAACTATACTAGAAATCTAGAATCATCAAAATAATATGATATTGGCATAAAAGAAATACACATAGATCCATGGAGCAGAACGGAGAGTCCAGAATTAAACCCGTGCTTCTATGGTCAACTCATCTAAGACAAAGGAGATGAGAACAACAATGGGGAAAGGAAAACCTCTTCAGGAAATTGTGTTGGGAATACTGGACAGCTACACGCACAAGAATCATACTGGAAAACTTTCTCATACCACTTCCAAAAATAACTTCAAAATGAATTCAGTACTTCAACCTAACACCTGAAGCCATCAAACTCATAGAAGAAAATATAGGCATTACGCTTTCAGACATCAGTCTTAGCAATATGTTTTATCTCTATCCTCTCAAGCAAGGGAAACAAGAACAAAATAAACCAATGAGACTTCATCTAACCAAAAACTTTTCACTGCAAAGATACCATCTACAAAAGAAGAGTTTCTGAGAAAATACTTCTAAACCATTTTTCTGATCGATTGTGAGAAAATATTTCCAAAATATTGTGGTAAAATATTTCCAAGCCATATATCTGAAAAGGGGTTCATATCCAAAGTGGACCAAGAGCCACACAACTCACTCTCCAAAATACAAAAACCAAGTAAATATTTGGCAGAAGACCAAACATTTTTCCAAAGCATATATACTGAAGGCCAACAAGATACATGGAAAATGGTCAGCATCACTTATCTTCAGGGAAATGTACATCTAAACCACAATGAGATGACCACCTGAAATCAGAAAGAATGTCTGTCATCCAAAAGACACCAAATAGCAATGATTGGTGAGGGTGTAAAGGAAAGGAAATCCTTGTGCATTTTGTTAGGAATGTTCCTTGGTACGGTCACTATGGGAAACAGCATGGAGGTTCCTCAGGAAGTTAAACATAGAAATACCATATGATGCAGGAATTACACTTGAGAGTATCATTCTGAAGGAAACAAAGCCATGAATTCAAAAACATATACACACCCCTAAGTTTACAGCAGCTTTATAGCTGAGATATGGAAGGCACAAATAGATAAAGACCATTTATGTATATAGGCCGTTCTCACAGAGACAGTGGGGTTGTCTTCGGTCGTCACAAAGCTTACTGGCACCTCAGTAGTCACAACGGAAGGACCCTACAATGAAATAATTTGCAGGAGCTAGCATGTCTGCACCCCCTTCACCCTCAGCCCTCAGCCTCCATGTAGTGCTCCTTTTACAGGAGAGATATTTTTCTTGCTTTCAGACAGAGAGACAAAAAGTGGAAAGTGTCTCTCCTCATGGGTCTTTTCTTCAGTAACAATAATTAAAAGAATATATCATTAAAGCATTATTTTGAGGTGATCTGCCTTGGGCATTAACAACACTTGCAAACATAAATGAAAGAGAGAAAGAGAATGAGAGACAGAGAGGGAGAAGGGATGGAGAAAAACAGAAACAGAAACACAAGCAGAGAGAAGTCAAGAGAGAGGCAGAGAGACGCACAGTGACAAGAGAAAGAGAGTCACAGAGCGAATGAACACAGGGGAGAGGGAATGAGCAGAAATCACAGTTTTTGTCACCCAGTAGATCCAAGTCACCGTGTCCATCCACCCTAGAGAGGTGGGGATGACAGAAAGATATTTGTCCAGGAGGCAAAATGCTGGACATCATTTGGAGAGTGGGGCCAACTCACCTCTGGGCCCGAGATGAAACAACTGGACATGAATCTAAAGGAACAGGAGGACTTGGAAGGTTGGGGCCAGTGTTTGAATTTTATTTACTCTCACTCCTCCCCTGGGGTTATGGGAACTAGGGAGGAAAGGGGTCTGCTTGACCTCAGAGCAGATGCAGGTCTGTCTCTGTTGCATTCTGTGCTATGCCAGCCCTTTTTGGAATCCAGCCTTTGTTACATCTGTGTGTGTGCTTCATTTGATACCAGCCCTTGGGTTTTATAGGCAGTGCAGGTGATTATTGGTCCATGTAACTGATGGCTTCCCCAGGAAGTCAATGCCACAGTTACTCTCACTGTGCAGATGGGGGATTGGGGAGACCTTGACAGGCCCATGGTGTGTCCAGGGTCACATCACTGATAAGGAGGATGAGCCAGGTCTGAACCCAGTTGTGTCCTCAGAGCTGGGGCCCTGGCTGCACCCAGGCCTCCAAGGATGGTGGGGTGGGCTGTGTCAGTGTCACTGTGCATGGACATAGCTTGGGGTGGGGGATGAGCATTCAGCAATCCAGAGGTGCCTTTGGGGGAGCTTCATGTAAGGAGGAAGCCCGGGTAAGTGGACTCCAGGAAATTATTTCACCTCCCTGGCGAGAAAGCCCAACAGAACCTGGAACCTGAGTCACCAGGCATGACTTCTAGAGGAGCCCCAATCCAACTTACCTGGTTGAGCAAAAGGAATGGATATGTTGTGTTGTGTCCCAACATCCTGTGTCCTTGGCCTCAGGAAAGGTCACAGTGTCTTCCAACACTGTAGATGTTGAGTCAAGTCTTACCCCAGATGCTGTTGATTCTTTGCTCTGAGGGACTGAAAGGCAACACAGTAAGGCCCAGGGCAGTCCACTCAGGGCCTGAGGAACCCTATGATGTCTCACTGTGCATGTGGAGGTAGGGGTTCCCATGGGGTGGATCTGCCTCAAGCAAGAGCAGGCTGCTGAGGGGTCAGAAACCTCGTGGTCTGGGTGCGTCCACAGCCCAGGTCCAAGCTGGCTGCATGGGAGGTGGAGAGCCAGGGCAAAGCCCTTCCCAGCCATCTAGGTGGATCCAATAGATTATTTTTACATGAAATATTGCGAATAATAAGGGTGAAACATCTGGTAGCTCAGTTGGTAAAGAATCTGCCTGCAATGCAGGAGACCCTGGTTTTATTCTTGGGTTGGGAAGATCCCCTGGAGAAGGGAACAGCTACCCACTGCAGTATTCTGGCTTGGAGAATTCCATGGACTTATACACTCAATGGGGTCACAAAGGGTCGGACATGACTGAGCAACTTTCACCTTAAAAAATCATGTTTAAACTATGCAAAGAACATGAATTGTGTTTTTGTTAGGAAAGATATACAAATATTAAGGGTGTAGTTTTGACAAGGTGAAGGGAGGGGTTATTTTTGCCCTTAAATAATGTAGAGGCTGGGTCATTGTTCCAGAATGCATGAGAGAATTGAGGACAAAGCCTGAATGCACAAAGTTGTAAAGGTCTATGGAAAAAGAGAATCATGTATAATCAAACTGATTAAGATCGAAAAAACTCATTTATAAGATTTGTTTGCTAGCTTGCTTGCCTGTCTGTTTTTAATGAGCCCAGCAGTGTACTGATACAAAACTAGAATTTAGTCTGTCTCTGTCAAAATGGCAAAGTTTCTTGGATTATCAGTCTACTTTAATAAGAGATTGGAGGAGATTTTTCTTTACCCTTTGAGTAATCAGCCTAGGAAACAACTATCTTGTATCTTAACAATTTCCTGTTGTCTTTACTATGTCTTTGATTATTCAAGAAAATCAAGACTTCTCTGTATTGAAAGAGTTATATTTTTTGGTCTTTTATAAACATATGACCTTTTTTTGTTTTTAAAATCTTTTATTGTAACTTTGATTAAGTAGATAACAAAGTTGTTTCAAGGTGACCTGTAGTTCTATTTAATCAAGTGGTCAAGTATTTTGACATTTCAGAAAATTTCCTGAACTAATTTCTAAATAAAGTTCTATTGACTTTGAAGTGACTGAGATTGTCCAAAGGGCTCCTGGAAAATTCTCAAAGGATTTGTTCTTACACCTCGTAAAACAAGAGATGTTAAACTAGGTTTGCTTGATATGCTGAAATTCATATATAGCACTGTCAAACAAGAAGTGATGTTTATGAAGGAGGAAGATGGAGGTGGAGTTGTACATTACCCAGGAGGAAATAGAGGAGTAAGAGAAGCTTATCAATCGAGAGAAGACATACCTGGTGCTGCTGTGTACCTTCAATACCAGCAGTGTCTCCCACCATGAAGTACACTGGTTCTCCTACAGAAATGTACCATCCAGTGACCTACGGATCTACATTTGGTTGAATACAACCTTGAGAGAACCATCTAGTAAAAAGAAGTCTACCCAGGAGCTAGAAAGAGCACAGAGTTCAATTTTGCAATTGTTTTATGGAACTTAAAAGATTCAGCTATCAAGTAAGGAGATTAGCAGCACCATGTCTAGGAGAAAGATTGATGATTCTGTAAACTCACAACTTATAAGTTCTAAAGAGATCACTTTGACATAAAAGTCACCCATCTAAATGGGACAGTGCCTCTGTCTGGCTACATGAGACTCTAGTAAATTTTATTTCTAGGTTTTTTGGGAAAAAAGAAGCAGTGTATAATCTTCTTTAGTTTATAATTTTATGTATACATTTCTAATATTTTTCCAAAATTGTATGAAATTCCTAGAAATTTGTCAGCATCTTCGCTGTCCATAATGTGTGCTATTGTAATTAGTCATAATTCCAGTTATTATCTCAAAATGTTATGTCACCCAAAACAATCAAATTTCATATCAGTTGCATGCAGGTGAACTCCCACCAGCTCCTCAATTCTGGCCATCTTAAGCCTTTTGTCATTCGTAGTTATTCTCTTACTCATATTCTTTCTGAAAGCTCTTACAGTCAGTTACAAACCAGTGTGCTTCATGAGCAAGAAAAAAGGAATCATTTAGTGGACGTGTTCATGGGTTCCTGAAAGTGCTGATCCCAAATCAAGCAAAATGAGTTAATTACATGAAAGGCAATGAAGATGATTATACTTTTTACAACCTTTAGTTTGAAACATACTTGTTCTTTAATGATTTATTTTCCAGATTAAGGAACTGCTTTGCCCCTTTTTAATAAGCTATCTCTAACTTGCAACAGTTTATTCCATTAAACCTTTGTAAATGCGAAGAAAGTATTTGCCTTTTTCTCTCTGCCTGATCCCTGTAGAATTTAAAAAAACTCTTACTGAATACAGTTGATCCTTGAACAACATGGTTTTGAACTTTATGGGTCAACTTACACGCTGATTTTTTTCCCCTATAAATATTACAATACCACACACAATCTGGGATTTCTTGAATCCAAAGGTACAGAAGTGTGGAAATGGGGGCTGACTCTAATTTATATGTGGGATTTTCGACTACAGAGAGGGTTGGTACCCCTAAGTCGACATTGTTCAAGAGTCAACTGTATTCTTATTTCATGGCAATCAAATTATTTGCATAAATTCTATGACAATTTATTCTCCTTGTAATAGGACACAATTAGAAACATTGTTTTATTACAAAGTTTTGCCTAAGATGTCATTTTTAGGAAGATGTATATAGAACCAGATAGGACCAGACTTTTCTTAGGAACTATGTTGATTTATGGTGCTTGCAAAGTCCCTTGGAAATAATTGGTCTGCTACCTGGCTTACAGGGTACCCAGGCTTACTAGTAAGTAAGGAAGTTAACATCCTGACAGACCCAGGAACATTAAGCTTTACTGGGGACATGGAGAAAAGAGAAATTCATCCAAATCTTGGTATGGCAGGGGAAATATGGTGGTGAGTCCCTAGTTTGGCTTCCTAACCTTGAGAGATTTTAAAAAGTGAATCCGATAGAAAGCCCAGAAATAATCCCACATTCCTAGGATTAATTAATCTTTGACAAAGGAGGCAAGAATAAACAATGGAGAAAAGAGTCTCTTCGGTAAGTGGTGCTGGGAAAACTGGACAGCTACATGGAAAAGAATGAAGTTACAATATTCTCTCAGGCTTTATGCTAAGATAAATTCTCACTGAATTAAAAGACCTAAATATAAGACTCGATACTATAAAACTCTTCAATGAAAACAGACAGAAAAATCTTTGACATAAATCCCAACAATATTTTTTAAACCATGTCCTAGAGTAATGCAAACAAAGGCAAAACATAAACAAATAAAACTTAATTAACCTTAAAAGATCTTGTACATCAAAGGAAACCACAAAAGAAAAGACAGTATAAAGAATGGGAATAAATAATTGCAAATATTGTGATCAATGACAGATGAATTTCCAAAGTATTTAATATACTAACAGTGCAATATAAAAAATCCCTACAAACAACTCATCCAAAAATGGGTGGTTGATGTAAATATGCAGGTGCATAGTCAGTTGCTTTAGACGTGTCTTACTCTTTGCTACCCCATGGACTGTAGCCCACCAGGCTCCTCTGTCTTTGGGATTCTCCAGGCAAGAATACTGGGGAGGGTTGCCATGCCCTTCTCCAAAGGATCTTCCTGACACAGGGATCAAATGCCCATCTCTTGAGTCTTCTGCATTGCAGGTGGATTCTTTACTGCTGAGCCACCAGGGAAACCCCTGTGTAAATAAACATTTCTCCAAAGACATAACAGATGATCTAGAGGCACATGAAAAGCTGCTCACATCACTAATTATTAGAGAAATGCAAATCAAAATTTCAGTGAAGTATCACCGCATATATCAAAATGGCCATTATCACAAACTCTCTAAATCATAAATGATGGAGACAATGTGGAAAAGAGGGAACCCACTTTACACTGTTGGTGGGAATGTAAATTGATGCAGACACTGTGGAAAAACAGTATAGAGATTGTGCAAAAAAAAAAATTGCGTTACCATATATATGATGCAGCAACCCTACTTCTGGGTATTTATCCTGAAAAAGGGTATTATTTGAAAAAATATGTGCACCCCAATGTACACAGAAACATTATATACAATAGCTAGGACATGGAAGCAACCTAAGTGTCCATCAACAGTTGAATGGTATATATAGCACTGTGGTATACATACACAGTGGAATACTACTCAGCCATAAAAATAATGAAGTAATTACTTCATTAAAGCAACATAGATGGACCTGCTGCTAAGTCGCTTCAGTCAAGTCTGACTCTGTGCGACCCCATAGATGGCAGCCTACCAGGGTCCCCGTCCCTGGAATTCTCCAGGCAAGAACACTGGAGTGGGTTGCCACTGCCTTCTCCAATGCATGAAAGTGAAAAGCGAAAGTGAAGTCGCTCAGTCGTGTCCGACTCTTTGAGACCCCATGAATCGCAGCATGCCAGGCCTCCCTGTCCATCACCATCTCCCAGAGTTCACTCAGACTCACGTCTATCGTGTCCGTGATGCCATCCAGCCATGTCTTCCTGGGTCGTCCCCTTCTCCTCCTGCCCCCAATCCCTCCCAGCATCAGAGTCTTTTCCAGTGAGTCAACTCTTCACATGAGGTGGCCAAAGTACTGGAGTTTCAGCTTCAGCATCATTCCTTCCAAAGAAATCCCAGGATTGATCTCCTTCAGAATGGACTGGTTGGATCTCCTTGCAGTCCAAGGGACTCTCAAGAGTCTTCTCCAACACCACAGTTCAAAAGCATCAATTCTTCAGCGCTCAGCCTTTTTCACAGTCCAACTCTCACATCCATACATGACCACAGGAAAAAACATAGCCTTGACTAGACGGACCTTAGTCGGCAAGGTAATGTCTCTACTTTTGAATATACTATCTAGGTTGGTCATAACTTTTCTTCCAAGGAGTAAGCGTCTTTTAATTTCATGGCTGCAGTCACCATCTGCAGTGATTTTGGAGCCCCCAAAAATAAAGTCTGACCATATTTATAAATATTTATAACTGAACCACTTTGCTGGACACCTAAGAGTAACAACATTGTAAGTGAACTGAATTTCAATAAAAATTTAAAATATAAATTAAAATAAAAATTGAATCTGAGAGCTTTGATAATAGTTCCAGAAATGCAGATTGCTCTGTTCTGAGAAATGCCATGACAAATGCCTGACATGAATGCATGTGCTGTCACTGAAGGCATTCAAAGTACAAATTGAGAAAGTTTTTGGATTGCCAGTGCTGTCTTAAGTCTACCACCTCAAGATTATTTATTCAATTATTTGAGTTCTTCCTGTATGTCAGCAAAGATTTGACCGTCTCAGTAACTAAGAAGGAGGTACGATAATGAACCCATTTCACAGATGAAGAAACTGAAGTCCAGAGAGTTAGTCACTTGGTGGGTTTCTGGAAAATAAAGAGTTTAGATACTGGATATTCATCTACAGCCTGTACTTCCAGATTCTTCCAGAGGGCACCAACCACTATGCCCTCTGGCCTTGGGAATAACCAGAAAATAGTCTTACAATCATATGAATGAGTTTTCAAGTTGAAGCATAGTCTATTACCCAAAAATTCTGGGACTCAAACGTGTATTGCTTCATCAGTTATCCTGAGAAAACGCATCTGGCAAGTTGCATACCTACGAAACAGAATATTACCAATGTTGGGCACACCTGATCCACCGATTCCAGGTTATGGGCCTCTCTTCCCAAAGGGGAGCCAGTTTTCTAATTTTGGAATTAATTTTGCTTGTTGTTGAAATCGATTTAAGTGGAATTGTATATAATAATCACCTTTAGATCTGGCTTATTTCATTATACTTGTTAGAATCATTCCTATTCTTCAAAGTGGCTATAGATTAGTTTATTTCTGTGTAATATTCTATTATGAAAATAGACATCATGGAGAAAATTAAGTCAAAATGTATCAAAGACCTAACTGTGAGACACAGAACTATAAAAACCCTAGAAGGAAACACAGCAGAAAATCTTCATGACATGGCATTAGGTGAGGACTGCCTGGAGATGAAAACACAAGCACAAGCAACAGAAGTAAAAATAGGCAGCATGGACTCTATCCAAAGCTAAAACTTCTGAGCATCAAAGCACCTGATAGGCAGAGTTAAAAAGCAACAACCTGTGGAATCAGAGAAGATACTTGCCCATTGTATATCCAGTTAAGAACTGGAAGACATAAAGAGCTCCTATGAGCAGGGATCCTGCTCCTTAACATGTAGCCAGCTGACCTGGACCCACAGGGCCCTGCTACCAGTTTTCCCAGACCTGGCCCTGCCCACCAGTGGTCAGCAGGCTGGAGACTGAGGTCCTACTGTCCCTTGAGGCTTGGCTGGAGAAGGAAGGAAGACAATGGCAAACTTTTTTAGTTTTTACTTTTTTTTTGGCAAAATGTGACTTGTTCAGGCAGACGTGGCTCCTATAAAGCTCATCCTGAACCACTGTACAAAAGACTGACTATCTCTTTAAGAACACTCAAAGCTTTAGGAAAATATATTCCATACAAATAATAACCAAACAAAGCAGGCGTGGCTATACTTATACAAGACAAAATAGAGTTTGAATCAACAAGTGCTTCATAAGGGACTTCCCTGGTGGTCAAGTGGGTAAGTCTCTGGGCTCCCAGTTCAGGGAGTCCAGGTTGGGTCACTGGTCAGGGAACTAGATCCCATGTGCTGCAGCCAAGAAGTTCTCATGCCTCAGCTAAGGTCCTGTGAGCTGCAACTAAGACCAGCACAGCCAAAATAAATAAATATGCTTTTAAAAACCCCACTACATGAGATAAAGATCATTATAGAATGATAAAGGGGTTTCTTTCACAGGGAACTATAATAATTATCTATTCCACTCCTGGCTATGTGTCCAAAAAAAAGCAAAAATGCCATTTCAAAAAGATACATGCACCACAAGGTTCATAGCAGCATTATTTACAATTGCCAAGATGTGAAATGAAACTAGGTGTTCATTAGCAGATGAATGGATAAAGAATGTATGGTGTATGCATGTAATGGACTACTATTCAGCCATAAAAAGAATGAAATCTTGCCATTTGCTTAAATATGGATGGATTTTGAGAGCCTTATGCTAAATGAAAAAAGTTCACTTCAGTTCAGTTCAGTCACTCAGTCATGTCCGACTCTTTGCGACCCCATGAATCACAGCATGCTAGGCCTCCCTGTCTGCCGGGAGCCAGCATGGGCCATCCCACCCATGACAAGGTCATGCGGAAGAGCTCTGATAAGCAAGGCTTCATGTCTTGACGGACCCCCTGGACCTGCCCAAGCATCTACCCCCCAAACCAGAATCTGTCTGTCTTACTATTTTGTGCCTTTCACCAACTCTCCCGACATTAACAGGGGGCTATCTCCGACCACCTTTCTCTGGAGAAAATCAATTTAGGGCTCTAGCTAATAAGTCTCCTGGACATGAGAGGAATATTTCAAATCAAACCCCCTCTGTTAGCATTCTAGCTTGCTTGGCAGGTTTATCCAGACTCTTGCAGCTACACATATGATTGTTCACAGCCACCCAACTGTGAGAGGCACAGGAACCCTAAAACATAGAGCCTTTCAAAGAGTTAAAAGCTATTAGAATAGTGCTGGTGTAGGATTTCACTGTTGAGCCAATGCTTGCTGCCAAGTTCCCATATCTCTTATCCACTGTGCACCTGGGAGTGCATTAGTTAACATAGTTGGAATGTAAGAAAAACAAGTGTAGCCTTGAAATTTACCACATCAGACCTTTGAGCTAATTGGTTCTTTCTTGTAACTCACTGCACCTTTGCTCTGTGAGAAATGTAACTCTGTTTTGCCGGGAGCCAGCATGGGGAATCCTGCCTGTGGCAAAGGTCATGAGGTAAGTGGTCTGACAAAACGCAAAGGTGGGATCAGGCCTCAGAGGTCCCCCTGTATTTTCTCGAGCATCTACCTCCAAAACCAGAGTCTGCCTGCTTTACTGTGTTATGCTTTCTACCCACTCTTCTAACATTAACAGGGGGCTGTCCCCCCACCACCTTTTTCTGGAAAAAGTTAATTTAGAGCTTTTAGAAAATAAGTCTCCCGGGCATAATAGTGTTTCAATCCAGAAACCCCTCTGATGGCTTTCTAGCCTGCCTGACAGGTTTGTCCAGACTCTTACAGCTGCGCATGTAATTGTTTGTGGCCTCCCGACTGCGAGAGGCACAGGAAGCTTAAAACATCCTAGGAACGTAGGGGCTTCTGAGGAGTCAAAATCATTAGAATAGGGCTGATTAAGAGTTTCATTTGTTGAGCCAATACTCGCTGCCAAATGTTCATATCTTTTATTTGTTGATATAGTTGGTATGTAGAAAAAACAGGTAGTAGCCCTGGTATTAGCAACATTAGATCTTTGAGTTAAGTACTTTCTTTGTTATAACCCACTGCACCTTTGTTCTACAGGAATGTAACCTTATTTAGTACTTTGAGGGTGATGCAGATTAAAGAAAAAACACTTGAAGGGAAAATGAGTTTTCTGGTTGATAGGCATTTATCTAGGAAAAGAGCCATAAAAATGTTAACAAGCCCCCTGCCCAGAAGATGATGTAAAACCACCTAAGACCTTTTGTATACAGGAAGCTATACAAAAAGAAAGCCTGGTCTCAATAAGGGTCAGGACTGCTGCCCCTGCATAAATCTGCCTATTCCATTATTTCTTTATGTACAACTTGGGGTATATAAGCTGCTTTTGAAAATAAAGTTGTGGGTCTGGCACCAATGCTTGGCTCCCCCATGTAGTTTGTTTCTCCCTTTTCAGGCTGAATTCCCATCTGTAGCACAGAGGCTCTCCATGTCTACTTATTTGCCCTGGCTTCTAAGACCCATGTGAGAGGGAGCCCAAGGCGGGGCACCCTCCGCTATTCAAGTGGGCACCGGTGGCCTATGTAGATGGTGCAAGCCCCTTGTCTCAGGGCTTTATTGGTCTCCTGTGTAAACCAAGTTATTCAGCCTCTTTTCTCCACTAATTTTCCTACTACACTATTCTTTCCTAACCTATCTCTATATCTCTAAATAAATAAGTCTCTCCTCGCCGATGCCGTCTCGCCTTCAAATTCCCTGGATCCACCGGGGCTGGACCCCGGCACTGTTTAGCATTTTCTGAGGCTGACAGATTAGAAATACAAAGAAAAAACACTTTGAGGGAAAATAAGTTTTCTGGCTGAGCAGACTTTATCAAAAGAGGGTCATAAAATGTCCACAGGCCTCCAAGGCCAGAAGATAATGTACACAACATTGTTTATGGGAAAGGTTTGCAGAAAAAATCCTGGTTTTAATAAAGGCAAAACTGCTGGAATGTTTGGGCTGACTCTGTATGACCTTGCATCTTTCATTTCCCTCTATTTACAAGTCAAGGTATAAAAGTCCCTTTTGGAAATAAAGTTATGGGCCTCGCTCACCGAAGAAGCTTGGTCTCCCCATGTTTTTCTTTCTTTCTCTCTCTTACTCTCTTTTTCAGGCTGATCCCTTGGAGCATAGAGGCTCTCTGCGTTCACTTATCTGCCTGGGCTTCTAAGACCTGAATGGGAAGGTGCTCTGTGTTTTCACTCCCACAGGAGACCAGGAGGGCGCCTGTGGCCTCCGTGAACAGAGCAAATCCCTTGTCTTGAGGCTTTATTAGCTTTCTGTGTAAACCAAGGAATATCAGCTTCTATTCTTTCCTCTCTCATTCATTCATTCATTCATTTGCCAACGCCATTTCTCCTGAGGGTTCCCCTGGATCCTATGGGGGCTGGACCCTGGCACCTGTCCATCACCAATTCCTGGAGTTCACTCAGACTCACGTCCATTGAGTCCGTGATGCCATCCAGCCATCTCATCCTCTGTCGTCCCCTTCTCCTCTTGCCCCCCAGCATCAGAGTCTTTTCCAATGAGTCAACTCTTCACATGAGGTGGCCAGAGTACTGGAGTTTCAGCTTTAGCATCTGTCCTTCCAAAGAGATCCCAGGGCTGACCTCCTTTAGAATGGACTGGTTCGATCTCCTTGCAGTCCAAGGGACTCTCAAGAGTCTTCTCCAACACCACAGTTCAAAAGCATCAATTCTTTGGCGCTCAGCCTTCTTCACAGTCCAACTCTCACATCCATACATGACCACAGGAAAAACCATAGCCTTGACTAGACGGACCTTAGTTGGCAAAGTAATGTCTCTGCTTTTGAATATGCTATCTAGATTGGTCATAACCCTCCTTCCAAGGAATAAGCGTCTTTTAATTTCATGGCTGCAATCACCATCTGCAGTGATTTTGGAGCCCCCCCAAATAAAGTCTGACACTGTTTCACTGTTTCCCATCTATTTCCAATGAAAAAAGTTAGAAAAAATCAAATACCTTTAATTGAAAATACTTATACTTGGGATTACCATTTATTTATACAGCACCATATGTAAAATAGATAAACAATAAGGTCCAACTGTACAGAACAAAACTATATTCAATATTTTGTAATAACCTATAATGGAAATGAATATATATTCTTTATATATATAGGAATGATGCTAAAGCTGAAACTCCAGTACTCTGGCCACCTCACGTGAAGAGTTGACTCATTGGAAAACACTCTGATGCTGGGAGGGATTGGGGGCAGGAGGAGAAGGGGACGACCCAGGATGAGATGGCTGGATGGCATCACTGACTCGATGGACATGAGTCTGAGTGAACTCCCGGAGTTGGTGATGGACAGGGAGGCCTGGTGTGCTGTGATTCATAGGGTTGCAAAGAGTCGGACACGACTGAGCGATTGAACTGAACTGAAATGATGCATCCAACATCAGAGTTCCTAACTATATAAAACAAATATCCATTGATCAAAAGGGAGAAATAAATGACCATGCAATAATAGTTGGACACTTGAATATTTCACTTTCAATACTGGATAAAACATCTAGACAAAAATCAATAAGGAACAGAGTTGAACATCACTGTAAACGAACAGAACAAATGTATCTATATGCATATATCAAACATCCAGCAATAGCACAATATACCTTCTCACACACACATGAATTCTAGAGAATAAATTATACTATACATCACAAGACAGGTCTTAACAAATTTAAGGAGACTGTTTCATACCAGACGTCTTTTCTAACCTCAATGGAATGAAATTACAAATCAATAATACAAGGAAGATGGGGAAATACACAAATCATGGAAATTAAGCTACACCTTCTTGACTAACATTGAATCAAAGAAGAAACTTAAAGGAAAATTAGAAAATATTTTAAGCAAATGAAAAATACCTAGAGATACCAATAAATCCCTACCTCGTAAAAAAAATTCAAATAATCTAAATATATTCCTCAAGGAACTAGAAGAAGAACAAACTAAGCCTCAAGTTAGCAGAAGGAAAGAAAAATAAAGATCAGAGCATAAATAAAGTTAGAAAATAGAAATAGAGTAGAAAAATAAGATGAAAGAAAGAGGTGGTTTTTGAAAAGATAAGACAAAATTGACAAACCTTTAGCAAGATTAAAAGAAAAAGAGAGAAGACTCAAAAAATGATCCAGGAGTTATTACAATGGATGGCACAGAAATAAAAAAATATGAGAAACTATTAGTACAATTATATACCAGTAAGTTGTTCAACCTAGAAGAAATTGATAAATTCCTACCAACCACCTACTTAGTGGAAACAAGAAACTGAAAGCTTGAACAGACCAGTAATACGTAGGGAGATTGAATCAGTAACCAAACTGTTCTCCACAAAGAAAAGCTCAGGGCCTGGTCTTCACAGGCAATTCTATCAAACTGTTAAAGAATAGTTAATACCAGTTTTTCTTACACTCTTCCAAAAGTGGAAGAATGAACACTTCTAACTCATTTTATGAAGCCAGTATTACCCTGACACTGAAGTCAGGCAAAATATTAGAAACAATGCTACTATATGATGTAGCAAGTATACAAATACATACAGAAAGAAATTGAAATCAGGATCTCAAAACTTTATCTGCATTCCCTGTTCACTGTGTGTGCATGCTGTCATTTTAGGTCATGTCCAACTCTTTGTGACCCTATAGACTGTAGCCCTCCAGGCTCCTCTGTCTCTAGGATTCTGCAGGCAAGAATGCTGGAGTGGGTTGCCAGGCCCTTCTCCAGGGGAACTGCTGAACCCAGGGATCAAACCTGTGTCTCGTTATGTCTCCAGCGTTGCAGGCAGATTTTTTACCACTGTCCCTACCCAGGAGCCCCCTGTTCACTACAGCACTGTTCAAAGAGCCAAGACATGGAAGTAACCAAACTGTGCATTGCCTGAAGAATTGTTTAAGAAAATATAGTACATACACAAATGGGATATAATTCAGAATTTATAAAACAGAAGGAAATCCTGCCATTTGCAGCAACGTGGATGAACCTGGGGGACATTATGCTAAGTGAAGTAAGCGAGACATGGTAGGACAAATACTACACAGTACCACTTATATGAGGAATCTGAAATAGCCAGACCCTCAGAAGAGAGTTCAAGATGATTGCCAGGGGCTGGGGATGGGGAGAGACAGGAAGGTGATGGTTAAAGTGTACAGAGTATCAGGTGTTCAACAGGAGGCGCAGTCACATTATATACTCAGAACTGACCAGCAGCTGGCCAACCCCTCACTGCGTCCTCACATGGTGAAGGGAGCTCTGGAGTCCCCTCCTCTTATGTAAGGACCCTGGCCCTCCTGGTTTAAGTCTTACCCCTAGGACCTTGTTCAACCTTTGCTTCTCTTCACAGGTTTCCCCATTTCTGAACACCGCTACAGTGGGGGTTGGAACCCAGTGAATCTGGGGGACATGAACATTCCATCTGTGATGGGGTGACGGGAGCTAGAGGGCCTGGAGCAGATGTGGGGCGAGGGGGAGGCTATATTTCTGTACCTGCTCTTGTGAAATCAACCCATAAACACAGTGGTTTTAAACAAGCATCATGTATTCAGGCCGGACTACATGCTTTGGGCAGGACTGGGATATGGCCCCTCACTGCTGCAGGGGACCTCAGTTGAGGCCTCACTCATAGTGGCTGCCATCCAGGGCTCATCTGGGCTGGCAGCAGAGCCTCATCCTCTTCCATGTCTGTTGGGCTTCTTCACAGGCTGGGGGCTAATTTCCAAGAGTGAGGAAGCAAGAGCCACCTGTCCCATGGCAAGTTGGGCATGACCCTGGCAGGACAGTCAAGTCTGCCATCGTTGAAGTTACAGCATTAAGATGAGCTGCTGGCCACTCACGTCACAGATCTTATCTCCTTTGTCTTTAATGAAAACTGGGTGAATTTCAGGTGGTGGTGTTCAGTCGCTAAGTCATGTATGACTCTGTGACCCCATGGACTGTAGCATGCCAAGCTTCCCTGACCTTCACTATCTCCCTGAGTTTACTCATGTCCATTGAGTCAATGATGCCATCCAACCATCTCACCCTCTGTCACCCCCTCTCCTCTTGCCCCTACCTTTCCTAGCATCAGGGTTTTTTCCAATGAGTCTTCTCTTTGCATCAGGTGGCCAGAGTATTGGAACTTCAGCATCAGTCCTTCCATTGCATATTCAGGCTTGATTTCTTTTAGGTTTGACTGGTTTTGAAAGGTTGTTGCCAAATCATGAAAGATGCTGGGATTCTTGGCCTCCAGAGGAGAAGAATTCAATCCGGGACCAGTGATGAGGTTTGATCGTGCAGAGCTTTTGTGGAATAAAGTTTTATTAAAGTATAAAATAGATAGAAAATCTTCTGACATAGACATCAGAAGGGGGCAGAAGGAGTGCTCCCCTGCTAGTCTTTAGCTGGCTATTATATAGCTACTAGTAGTCTGCTAATTAGAGAAAAAGAATGTCTCAAAACTCAGAGACTGGCAGCAGGCCCCTCACCCACAACATGCATTTTGAGATAACATTGGCACAAGGTGAGTTGTCCTGGGCCATAAAATGACATGAATCTTGAAGAAAGTCAGGTTTCCAAGTAAACATAGAGTTTCATTAACATACATTAGGAGAACAATGTATGAGTAAAACATACTGGTTTGTCAAGTGGGTTCTGAGTCTTAGGTTAGCTCAAGGTTTGAGAAAAGTTCAGGTGGAGCCAGGTGTCATCATGGCAACACAGAATTTTAAAAGAAACCTCTTTTTTTGTCATTAATTTAATTTTATTTTTTAAAAATATAAATTTATTTATTTTAATCAGAGGTTAATTACTTTACAATATGGTATTGGTTTTGTCATACATCAACATGAATCTGCCACAGGTGTACACTAATAGATGGAGAAATATACCATGTACATGGATCAGAAGAATCAATATAGTGAAAATGAATATACTACTCAAAGCAATTTATAGATTCAGTGCAATCCCTATCAAGCTACCAATGGTATTTTTCACAGAGCTAGAACAAATAATTTCACAGTTTGTAAGAAACCTCTTTTTAAATTTGTATAGAGAAGGGGAAAAAATATAACACCAGTAGTTTGTTTCTTCCTGCTGCTTAAGAGAGAGATAAAAAATGCCTGACACTTGTAGCCTATTTCCTCCATTTGGAGACCCCTGGCCTTCTTGCCTGTTACCCTCTCAGTTGATCTCCCTCCTGTCCAAGGGGACCTTGAGAATTTTCTCCAACACCACAATTCAAAAGCACCAGTTCTTTGGTGCTCAGCCTTCTTTATGGTTCAACTCACATCCCTACATGACTACTGGAAAAACCATAGCTTTGACTATATGGACCTTCGCTGGCAAAGGCCTTTGCTTTTTAATATGCTATTTAGGTTTGGCATAGCTTTCTGTCCAAGGAGTGTCTTTCAATTTCATGGCTGCAGTCACTGTCCAAAGTGATTTTGGAGCCCAAGAAAATGAAATTTGTCACTGCTTCCACTCCCCCCCCACCCCCATCTATTTGCCATGAAGTTACAGGACCAGAGGCCATGATCTTAGTTTTTTGAATATTGAGTTTTAAGTCAGCTTTTTCACTCTCTTTCACCTTCATCAAGAGGCTCTTTAGTTCCTATTTGCTTTCTGCCATGAAGTTGGTATCATCTGCATATCTGAGGTGGTTGATATTTCTCCTAACAATCTTGATTCCAGCTTGTAACCCATCCAGCCTGGCATTTTGCATGATGTACTCTGCATATAAGTTAAATAAGCCCGGTGACAATGTATAGCCTTGATGTATTCCTTTTCCAATTTTGAACCAGTCCTTTGCTCCATATCTGGTTATAACTGTTGTTTCTTGACCTGCATACAAGTTTTTCAGGAGGCAGGTAAAGTGGTCTGGTATTCCCATCTCTTTCAAAATTTCCCACAGTTTGTTGTGATCCACACAGTCAAAGGCTTTAGCATAGTCAATGAAGCAGAAGTAGGTGGGTTTTTTTAAAATTCCCTTGCTTTTTCTATGATCCAGTGGGTGTTCACAATTTGATCTCTGGTTCCTCTGCTATCCCTCCCTGGTGACACTGAACCTTGTCTTCTCTCAGCAGAGCGCTTCAGAAAACACAGCACATCTCCGCTGTTATTTACATTCTTGACCTTGAAGAGCACACTGGCCAGCTCTTTGCCCAAGCCAGCACAACCCCAGAGGGTTAAAAGACAGTGGGTTGGGTACACAAAGGCTGTGAAGTCAGAGCCAGCTGACCCAAATGCCCCCGCTGCATCTGCTTCCTGTGTGGCCAGTGCACACAGGCTCCATGACTGGAGATGCAGTTGAGCATGTGCATGTTGACCATGAGTGAGGTCCACGGCTTTGATCAGATTCTCTGGGTGAGGGGGGAGTGGTCTCTCTTGCCTAGGAGAGGGTGCTTGATCATAAAGATGGGTATGATTTGAACTCATCTCTGTGTCCTGGCTGAAGGGGTGGACAGTGTGTCCAGCCCTGTGAGCCTGTCTTGGAGTAGCTGGTTTATCCCATGCCCCACCCACCACCTGACTCAGCATGAGTTCAATGATGCAGCACCACATTCACTCACTCTTGTGGGTTTGTTTGTTTGTTTGTTTGTTTTCATTTTGCCTTTTCACTTTTTCTTATGGAAAACTTTTAAGATATACAAAAGTAGGCAAAGCAGTATAATGACCCCCCTTCCCATGTACCCACCTTCAACAGTTATTACCTCATGGCTGGTCTCATAGCATCTATCCCACTTCTACCTTCCCTGCCATCATATTTTTTTTCAATTTTTTAAAATGAAGCAGCAGACATATTGAAGAGTGCTTGTGTTCTAAGTGTGTAGCACACTCTGTTTCACCCTGTGAACTCACATGGTAATGGTTTGAGTACCCAATTCTGGTGTGTGTGTGTATGCATGGCACAGGGGATGTTCTCTATGCCCAGCAGCTCTTCCACACCTGCTGGGGATCCCACAATTCAGCTCAGCCCCGACACTGTCTACCTGGAAATAGTTAAGGCCTCTGTCCAATGAGCTGGCCTCTGTTTGAGATGCCAACTGCAAGCCTAGGTTGTTACTTGTACTTCTGACCAACAGGCTATAAACCAGGCTCCCACGACTCTCCCTGGGTTAATTAGCTAGAGCGGCTCACAGAGCTCAGGGAACCAGTGTGCCCAACTGTATCAGCAGTTACTAGAAAAGATTATAACTCAAGGGCGGCGGATAGAAGAGGTTCTGGGGGCAGGATGTGAAGAGATGGTACAGAGCTTCTGTGCCCTCCACGGGCTCCACTTTCCAAATTTCCAAACTTCACCAACACGGAAGCTCTCCAAACCCTGTCCTCCTGGAGTTTCAGTACATGAGCCAAATGATTAAATCACCAGTTGGTGGTGATCAATTCAACCTTCAACTCCCCCACCCTCCAATGAAATCAAAGGCTGGGACTGAAGGAAAGTACCAAGATCTTATAGGAACCAGATCAAGTCACTAGGCAAAGAACCCCTCTGTTGGATACTTTTCAAAATCCTTTGATGACCGTCAGGAAGATGCACTGGAGATTTTGGGGTCCCAAGGCAATGCTGGCCTCACAGAAGGAGTTAGGAAGTGTTCTGTCTCCTGAATCTTTTGAATTATTTTGAGGAGGCTTGGTGTTCCTTCTTCGCTAAATGTCTGGTAGGATTCACCAGTGAAGCCATCAACTGGACCCAGAAGTTTTTCTGTAGAGTGTTGTGTGATTCAATCACCATACTAATTATGTCTATTCAGATTCTCTATTTCTTTGTGACTCAGTCTTGGGAGGCTTTTTAGTTCTAGGAATTTGTCCACTTTATCTAGTTATCCCATTTGTTAGGGAACAATTATTTACAGTACTCTATAATGCTTTTTTAAGAATTAACACCCCCAAAAGATGTTCTTTTCATCATAGGGAACTGGAATGCAAAAGTAGGAAATCAAGAGATACCTGGAGTAACAGGCAAGTTTGGCCATGGAGTATAAAATGAATCAGGGCAAAGTCTAACAGAGTTTTGCCATGAAAATGCACTAGTCATAGCAAACACTCCCTCTTCCAACAACACAAGAGATGACACATGGACATCAACAGATGGCTAATACCAAAAGCATATTGATTAGATTCTTTGCAGCCAAAGATTGAGAAACTAAAATGGACTGGAATGGGTGAATTTCTACTGTGGGCAGGAATCCCTTAGAAGAAATGGAGTAGCCATAATGGTCAACAAAGAAGTCCGAAATGCAGTACTTGGATGCAATCTCAAAAATGACAGAATGATCTCTGTTCGTTTCCAAGGCAAACCATTTAATATTAAAGTAATCCAAGTCTATGCCCCAACCAGTAATGCTGAAGAAGCTGAAGTTGAATGGTTCTATGAAGACCTACAAGACCTTTTAGAACACACAAAAAAGACGTCCTTTTCATTATAGGGGACTGGAATGCAAAAGCAGGAAGTAAAGAAACACCTGGAGTAACAGGCAAATTTGGTCTTGGAATACAGAATGAAGCAAGGCAAAGGCTAATAGAGTTTTTCCAGAGAACACACTGGTCATAGCAAACACCCTCTTCCAACAACACAAGAGAAGACTCTACACGTGGACATCACCAGGTGGTCGACACTGAAATCAGATTGATTATATTCTTTGCAGCCAAAGAGAAGCTCTATACAGTTAGCAAAAATAAGACTGGGAGCTGACTTTGGCTCATATCATGAACTCCTTACTGCCAAATTCAGACTTAAATTGAAGAAAGTAGGGAAAAACATTGGGCCATTTAGTATGATCTAAATCAAATCACTTATGATTATACAGTGGAAGTGAGAAATAGATTTAAGGGCCTAAATCTGATAGATAGGGTGCCTGATGAACTATGGATGGAGGTTTGTGACATTGTACAGGAGACAGGGATCAAGACCATCCCCATGGAAAAGAAATGCAAAAAAGAAAAATGGCTATCTGGGGAGGCCTTATAAATATCTGTGAAAAGAAGAGAAGCAAAAAGCAAAGGAGAAATGGAAAGGTATAAGTATCTGAATGCAGAGTTCCAAAGAATAGCAAAGAGAAATAAAGCCTTCCTCAGTGACCAATGCAAAGAAAGAGGAAAACAACAGAATGGGAAAGACTAGAGATCTCTTCAAGAAAATTAGAGATACCAAGGGAACATTTCGTGCAAAGATGGGCTCGATAAAGGACAGAAATGGTATGGACCTAACAGAAGCAGAAGATATTAAGAAGAGGTGGCAAGAATACACAGAAGAACTGTACAAAAAAGATCTTCATGACCCAGATAATCATGATGATGTGATCACTCACCTAGAGCCAGACATCCTGGAATGTGAAATCAAGTGGACCTTAGGAAGCATCACTATGAACAAAGCTAGTGGAGGTGATAGAATTCCATTTGAGCTATTTTAACTCCTAAAAGATGATGCTGTGAAAGCGCTACACTCAATATGTCAGCAAATTTGGAAAACTCAGCAGTGGCCACAGGACTGGAAAAGGTCAGTTTTCATCCCAATTCCAAAGAAAGGCAATGCCAAAGAATGCTCAAAATACCACACAATTGCACTCATCTCACATGCTAGTAAAGTAATGCTCAAAATTCTCCAAGCCAGGCTTCAGCAATACATGAACCGTGAACTCCCTGATGTTTAAGCTGGTTTTAGAAAAGACAGAGGAACCAGAGATCAAATTGCCAACATCTGCTGGATCGGGGAAAAAGCAAGAGAGTTCCAGAAAAACATTTATTTCTGGTTCATTGACTATGCCAAAGCCTTTGACTGTGTGGATCACAATAAACTGTGGAAAATTCTGAAAGAAATGGGAATACCAGAGCATCTGACCTGCCTCTTGAGAAATCTATATGCAGGTCAGGAAGCAAGAGTTAGAACTGGACATGGAACAACAGACTGGTTCCAAATAGGAAAGGGAGTACATCAAGGCTATATTGACACTCTGCTTATTTAACTTATATGCAGAGTACATCATGAGAAATGCTGGACTGGAAGAAAAACAAGCTGGAATCAAGATTTCTGGGAGAAATATCAATAACCTCAGATAGGCAGATGACACCACCCTTATGGCAGAAAGTGAAGAGGAGCTAAAAAGCCTCTTGATGAAGGTGAAAGAGGAGAGCGAAAAAGTGGGCTTAAAGCTCAACATTCAGAAAACTAAGATCATGACATCCAGTCCAATCACTTCATGGGAAATAGATGGGGAAACAGTAGAAACAGTGTCAGATTTATTTTTTTGGTCTCCAAAATCACTGCAGATCGTGACTGCAGCCATGAAATTAAAAGACGCTTATTCCTTGGAAGAAAAGTTATGACCAACCTAGACAGTATATTCAAAAGCAGAGAAATTACCATGCCGACTAAGGTCCGTCTAGTCAAGGCTATGGTTTTTCCAGTAGTCATGTATGGATGTGAGAGTTGGACTGTGAAGAAGGCTGAGCACCAAAGAATTGCTGCATTTGAACTGTGGTGTTGGAGAAGACTCTTGAGGGTCCCTTGGACTGCAAGGAGATCCAACCAGTCCATTCTGAAGGAGTTCAATCCTGGGATTTCTTTGTAAGGAATGATGCTGAAGCTGAAACTCCAGTACTTTGGCCACCTCATGCAAAGAGTTGATTCATTGGAAAAGACTCTGATGCTGGGAGGGATTGGGGGCAGGAGGAGAAGGGGACGACCCAGGATGAGATGGCTGGATGGCATCACGGACACGATGGACGTGAGTCTGAGTGAACTCCAGGAGATGGTGATGGACAGGGAGGCCTGGCGTGCTGCGATTCATGGGGTTGCAAAGAGTCGGACATGACTGAGCGACTGAACTGAACTGAACGTATTGGATAACGAGTTGACCACCAGGGAGCCTTAAAGTTAACAAGAAATTCTCTTTGAACTTGAATTCATCTTTATTTTAGAAAATGAAATAAGTTACTAATAATTAATAAAGATAACATATTAGAAAATGAAATTAATATTTGAGTGTTCCCCTTTTGTTCACATAAAATACATCTTATAAGCACTCTATGTCATAGCAAAAAATGGCACAACTTTCCTCTTTCATTAGATGGAGATTGCCTATAAAGTTATTCACCCTGAGGCCAGTACTTATGGAAGGTTATAAGGTTTATGAAAGACTAAAGGAATGCTAATGTACAGAATTTATGTTTCTTAATTGGCTTCTCTTGATGTAGCATTACATAATTAACTCTAATTAACATTTATACTGTGTTAACTTCCTGTCTTTAATGGGTCGAAACTCTCTCCAGATAATCCATATCCATCCTGGGCTTGTATTCTTATTTCCAATTATTATCATGAACTTAGCTAGAGAGAGTTGGTTGATTAATAGAGCTAGCCAAAATTAAAGCAATAGTTATGGGTTTATTTGCTGACTGCAACAAATGTAAGCAAGATGCCAGAAAGAATGCATCCACACTGACAATGTTCTGTTTTTCTACACTGGAGACACATGATGTGTGATAGGGGCAATCATCTCACTGCCAGAGGAGTATTGAGTAAATGGCTCCTGCTGTTCTATAAACTCCCTAAGAGCTGGGAGGAGGATGAAGAGGAATGTCTAGGGTGGAAAAGCACTGACTACTAAGAGTGCAAAAACATGTCCTCAAGGCACAGCTGCATCCCCATAAATTGTCAGCAGAGGCAAATGGAGAGGCCTCAATAGAAGGGCCTTGCAAGTAGCTTCTAGCAGAGGCACTGGGGTAGCAAGATGGCTATGTTTCTGAACACAGTCAACCAGGGTGCCTGAGTCCTTTACTGAAGCAACATTCAGAGTCTGAGATACACGAGCTTCTGACGAATTCTGTTGGGGGAAGGCAGCCTTTCTTCATGACATTTTGCAGGCAAAGCCTTGCCTGAAAAAAAATCACACATAGGATTTGGCCTGAAGCCAAGCTCTGTATTTATTTAAGAAACAGCAATGAAAATGTTCCTTTTCTTTAGGTTTCACTTGCATTTGACATTTTGTTTTATTTTAAAATTTTAATTATTTACTTTAATTGGAGGCTAATTACTTTACAATATTGTAGTGGTTTTTGCCATACATTGACATGAATCAGCCATGGGTGTACATGTGTTCCCCATCCTGAATGCCCCTCCCTCCTCCCTCCCCATCCCAACCCTCAGGGTCATCCCAGTGCACCAGCCCTGAGTGCCCTGTCTAATACATCTAACCTGGACTGGAAATTTATTTCACATATGGTAATATACATGTTTCAATGCCGTTCTCTCAAATCATCCCATTCTTGCCTTCTCCCACAGAGTCCAAAGGTCTGTTCTTTACATCTGTCTGTCTCTCTCTCTCTCTTTATTTTTAATATTTTATTTTATTATTTTTTTAAATTACTTTACAATATTGTATTGGTTTTGCCATACATTGACATGGATCTGCCATGGGTGTACACGTGTTCCCCATTCTGAACCCCCCATCCACCTCCCTCCCCATACCATCCCTCTGGGTCATCCCAAAGCACCAGCCCCAAGCATCCTGTATCATGCGTCAAACCTGGACTGGCGATTCATTTCACATATGATATTAAACATGTTTCAATGCCATTCTCCCAAGTCATCCCACCCTTGCCCTCTCCCACAGAGTCCAAAAGACTGTTCTATACATCTGTACCTCTTTTGCTGTCTTGCATAGAGGGTTATCATTACCATCTTTCTAGATTCTGTATATATACATTAATAAACTGTATTGGTGTTTTTCTTTCTGACTTATGTCACTCTGTACAACAGGCTCCAGTTTCATCCACCTCACTAGAACTGATTCAAACGCATTATTTTTAATAGCTGAGTAATATCCCATTATGTATATGTACCACACATTTTTTATTCATTCATCTGCCGATGGACATCTAGGTTGCTTCTATATCCTAGATATTGTAAACAGTGCTGCAATGGACATTGGGGTACACTTACGTCTTTCAACTCTGGTTTCCTTGGTGTATATGCCCAGCAGTAGGATTGCTGGGTGTATGACAGTTCTATTTCCAGATTTTTAAGGAATCTCCACACTGTTCTCCATACTGGCTGTACTAGTTTGCTTTCCCACTGCCAGTGTAAGAGGGTTCCTTTTCATCCACCCCATCTCCAACTTTTATTGCCTGTAGATATTTTGATAGCAGCCATTCTGACCAGCTCCAGATGGTACCTCATTGTGGTTTTGATTTGCATTTCTTTAATAATAGGTAATATTGAGCATCTTTTCATGTGTTTGTTGGCCATCTCTATGTCTTTGGAGAAATGTCTGTTTAGTTCTTTGGCCCGTTTTTTGATTGGATCATTTATTTTTCTGGCATTGAGCTGAATGAGCTGCTTGTATATTTTTGAGATTAATTCTTCATCAGTTGCTTGGTTTGCTATTACTTACTCCCACTCTGAAAGCTGTCTTTTCACCTTGCTTATAGTTTCCTTCGTCGTGCAAAAGCTTTTAAGTTTAATTAGATCCCATTTGTTTTTGATTTTTGTTTTTTGTTTTGTTTCGCTTTTATTTTCATTACTCTGAGAGGTGTGTCATAGGGGATCCTGACATGATTTATGTCAGAGAGTGTTTTGCCTATGATTTCCTCTAGGAGTTTGTTTCTGGTCTTACATTTAGATCTTTAATCAATTTTGAGTTAATTTTTGAGTATAGTTTTAGAAAGTGTTCTAGTTTCAGTCTTTTATAAGTGGTTGACCAGTTGTCCCAGCACCACTTGTTAAAGAGATTGTCTTTTCTACATTGTATATTCTTGACTCCTTTGTCAAAATAAGGTGACCATAGGTTTGTGGATTTATCTTTGGGCTTTCATTTTCTTCCATTGATCTATGTTTCTGTCTTTGTGCCAGTACCATATTGTTTTANTGACCATAGGTTTGTAGATTTATCTTTGGGCTTTCATTTTCTTCCATTGATCTATGTTTCTGTCTTTGTGCCAGTACCATATTGTTTTAATGACTGTAGCTTTGTAGTAGAGCCTGAAGTCAGGCAGGTTGATTCCTCCAGTTCCATTTTTCTTTCTCAGAATTACTTTGGCTATTTGAGGTTTTTTGTATTTCCATACAAATTGTGAAATTATTTGTCCTAGTTCTCTGAAAAATATCCTTTGTAGCTGATAAGGATTGGATTGAATCTACAGATCACTTTGGGTTGTATACTCATTTTCACTGTATTGATTCTTCTGATCCATGAACATGGTATATTTCTCTATTTATTTGTGTCATCATTGATTTCTTTCATTAGTGTTTTATAGTTTTCTATATATAGGTCTTTTGTTTCTTTAGGTAGATTTATTGTTGATAAATTCCTGTTCTATCCTTTTCACTGCAATGGTAAATGGAATTATTTCCTTAATTTTTCTCTGGTTTATCATTGTTAGTGTATTGAAGGGTAAGGGATTTCAGTGTGTTACTTTTATATTCTGCAACTTTACTGTATTCATTGATTAGCTCTAGTAATTTTCTGGTGGTGTCCTTAGGGTTTTCTATGTAGAGAATCATGTCATTTGAAAACAGGGAGAGTTTTACTTCTTCTTTTCCAATCTGGACTCCTTTTATTTCCTTTTATTTTCTGATTGCTGGGGCCAAAACTTCCAGAACTATGTTGAATAATAGTGGTGAGAGTGGACACCCTTGTCTTGTTCCTCACTTTAGGGGAAAAGCTTTCAATTTTTCACCATTGAGGATAATGTTTGCTGTGGGTTTATCATATATGGCTTTTATTATGTTGAAGCACGTTCCTTCTAGGCCTGTTTTCTGGAGGGTATTTATCATAAATGGATGTTGAATTTTGTCAAAGGCTTTCTCTAGATTTATTGAGGTAATCATAGGTTTATTTTTTTATCTTTTAATTTGTTAATGTGGTTTATCACATTGATTTGTGGATACTGAAGAATCCTTGTATCCCTGGGATGAAGCCCACTTGGTCATGATGTATGATTTATTAAATATGCTGTTGGATTCTATATTTACTAGAATTTTTTTAAGGATTTTTGTATCTATGTTCATCAGTGATGTTGGCCTGTAGTTTTATTTTTCTAGGCACCTTTTTCTGGTTTTGGTATTAGGGTGATGTTGGCCTCATAGATTGAGTTTGGCAGTTCACCTTCCTCTTCAATTTTCTGGAAGAGTTTGAGTAGGATAGTGTTAATTCTTCTCTAAATTTTAGGGAGAATTCTCCTGTGAAGCCATCTGGTCCCGGGCTTTTGTTTGTTGGAAGATTTATGGTTACAGTTTCGATTTCTGTGCTTGTGATGGTTAAGATGTTCTATTTCTTCCTGGTTCCGTTTTGGAAGGTTATACTTTCCTAATAATTCCTCCATTTCTTCCAAGTTGTCCATTTTACTGTCAATTAGTTGCTGATAGTAGTCTCTTACGATCCTTTGTATTTCTGTGTTGTCTGTTGTGATTTCTCCATTTTCACTTCTAATTTTGTTGATTTAATTCTTCTCCCTTTTTTCCTTGATGAGTCTGTCTAATGGTTTGTCTATTTTATTTATCTTCTCAAAGAAGATAAATTTGTTGATTTTTGCTATGGTCTCCTTTGTTTCTTTTTCATTTATGTCTGTTCTAATTTTTATGATTTCTTGCCTTCTACTAACCCTGGGGTGCTTCATTTCTTCTTTTTCAAGTTGCTTTAGGTGTAAAGATATGTTATTTATTGGATTTTTCTCTTGTTTCTTGAGGTAAGCTTGTTTTACTCTGAACCTTTTCCTATCACTGCTTTTACTGAATCCCATAGGTTTTGGGTTGTTGTGTTTTCATTTTCATTCATTTTCTATGCATAGTTTGATTTCTTTTGTGATTTGTTGGTTATTCAAAAGCATGTTGATTAGCCTCCATATGTTTATGTTTTTAAATATTTTTCCCCTGTAGTTGACATCTAATCTTACTGCACTGTGATCAGAAAAGATGCTTGAAATGATTTCATGTTTTCTTTGAATTTATCAAGGCTAGATTTATGGCCCAGGATGTGATCTACCCTGGAGAGTATTCCATGTGCACTTGAGAAAAATGTGAAATTCATTATTTTCAGATGAAACGTCCTTAGATATCAATTAGGTTTAACTGGCATATTGCATCATTTAAAGTTTGTATTTCCTTGCTAATTTTCTGTTTGGTTGTTCTATCCATAGGTGTTAGTGTGGTATAAAAGTCTCCCACTATTATTGTGTTACTGTTAATTTCCCCTTTCATACTTGCTAGCATTTGCCTTACATATTGCAGTGGTCCTATGTTGGATGCCTATATATTTATAATTGTTATATCTTCTTCTGGGATCGATCCTTTGATCATTATGTAGTGTCTTTTACAGCCTTTATTTCAAAGTCTATTTTATCTAATGTGAGTATTGCTACTCCTGCTTTCTTTTGGTCTACATTTGCATGAAATATCTTTTTCCAGTTCTTTACTTTCAGTCTGTATGTGTCCCTTGTTTTGAGGTGGGTCTCTTGTAGACAACGTATATAGGGGTCTTCTTTTTTTATCCATTCAGCCGGTCTTTGTCTTCTGGTTGGGGCATTCAACCATGTACATTTAAGGTAATTATTGATAATTATGATCCTGTTGACATTTACTTTGTTGTTTTAGGTTCGAGTTTATAAACCTTTTCTGTGTTTCCTGTCTAGAGAATATCCTTTGGCATTTGTTGAAGAGCTGGCTTGGTGGTATTGAATTTTCTCAGCATTTGCTTGTCCATGAAGCTTTTGATGTCTCCTTCATATTTGAATGAGATCCTTGCTGGGTATAGTAATCTGGGCTGTAGATTTTTTTTCTTTCATCACATTAACTATGTCCTGCCATTCCCTTTTTTCTATTGAAAAATCATCTGTTATCTTTATGGGACTCCTCTTGGGTATTATGTGTTGCTTTTCCTGTGCTGTTTTTATTTGCTTTTTTTGTTTGATCTTCATTAATTTGATTAATATCTGTCTTAGTTTTTCTTTTTTTTTTTTTTTTGCCTTGAGTTTANTTTTTTTTTTTTTTTTTTTTTTTTTTGCCTTGAGTTTATCCTCTTTGGGACTCTCTGGGTTTCTTCTACTTCAGTGGGTATTTCCTTCCCCATTTTAGGGAAGTTTTCAACTCTTATCTCCTAAAGGATTTTCCCATGGCTTTTCTTTTTGGCTTCTTCTTCTGGGACTCCTATGATTTGAATTTGGGGCATTTAACATTGTCCCAGAAGTCTCTGAGGTTGTCCTCGTTTATTTTAATTATTTTTTTCCTCTCTGCTTCATTTATTTCCACGTATCTTCCACCTCATTTATTCTATTTTCTGCCTCAGTTGTTCTATTGTTGGTTCCCTCCAGAGTATTTTTGATCTCAGTTATTGCATTATTCATTATTGATTGTCTCTTTTTTTTTTATTTCTAAGTCCTTGTTAAGCATTTCTTGCATCTTCTCAATTGTTGCCTCTGGTCTATTTGTCTGTAACTCCATTTTATTTTCAAGATTTTTGGATCATTTTTATTATCACTATCCTCAATTCTTTTTCAGGTAGACTCCCTATCTCTTCCTTTTTTGTTTGGTTTGTTGGGCATCATGTTCCTTTACCTGCTTGAATATTTCTGTGCCTTTTTATTTTGTTTAGATTGCTGTGTTTGGAGCAGTCTTTATGTAGGCTGGAAGTTTGTAGTTTCTCTTTAATGTGGAGGTTGCTCCCTGTGGGTGGGTTTGGACCAGTAGCTTGTCAAGGTTACCTGGTTGGAGAATCTTGTGTTGATGTTCTGGTGGGTGGAGCTCAAGTTTTTCTCTCTGGAATGCAATGAAGTGTCCAGTAGTGAGTTTTGAGGTGTCTATGGGTTTGATGTGACTTTGGTCAGCCTGTATTTTAATGCTTAAGGCTATGTTACTGCGTTGCTGTAGAATTAGCATGATATGTCTTGCTCTGGAACTTGTTGCTCTAGAATGGAGCTTGGTTTCAGTGTGGGTATGGAGGCTTTTGGATGAGCTCTTGACAATTAATGTTCCCTGTAGTCAGGAGTTCTCTGATGTTCTTAAGTTTTGCATTTAAGCCTCTTGCCTCTGGCTTTCAATCTTGTTCTTACAGTAGCCTCAAGACTTCTGCATCCATGTAGCACAGATGATAAAACATGTAGGTTAATGGTGAAAAGATTCTCCATAGTGAGAGACACCCAGAGAGGTTCATAGAGTTACACGGAGAAGAGAAGAGAGAGGAGGGAGATAGAGGCGACCAGGAGGAAAAGAGGGGAAATCAAAAGGGAAGAGAGCAATCTAGCCAGTAATCAATTCCCAATGTGCTCTCCACTATCTGGAACATCCAGAGATGTTCATGGAGTTACATAGAAAAGAGAAGAGGGAGAAAGAGATAGAGGTGACTTCGAGGAGAAGAGAGACAGGCAAAAGAGGATAGACCAATATAGCCAGTAATCAGTTCCCTAAGTGTTCTCCACAGTCTGGAAAACCCAGAGAGATCTACAGATTTAAGTAGAGAAGAGAAGAGGGAGCGAGGAGATAGAGGTAACCCTGAGGAGAAAAGAGAGAGTCAAAAAGGGAGAGAGCAATCAAGCCAGTAATTACACCTCTAAGTAAAAATGGGTACTGAAGATTTGATTCTTAAAGGTACAAAATTGATAACAAATAACAAAAAGCAAAGATTAAAAATCTAGAGTAGAGGTTAGACTCTCAAAAATACAATGTTAAAAATACAAAACAAAATCAATCACAAAAATTATATATAACAACAGACTGGTTCCAAACAGGAAAAGGAGTACGTCAAGGCTGTATATTGTCACCCTGCTTATTTAACTTCTATACAGAGTACATCATGAGAAATGCTGGACTGGAAGAAACACAAGCTGGAATCAAGATTGCTGGGAGAAATGTCAATAACCTCAGATATGCAGATGACATCACCTTTATGGCAGAAAGTGAAGAGGAACTCAAAAGCTTCTTGATGAAAGTGAAAGAGGAGAGTGAAAAAGTTGGCTTAAAGCTCAACATTCAGAAAACGAAGATCATGGCATCTGGTCCCATCACTCCATGGGAAATAGATGGGGAAACAGTGGAAACAGTGTCAGACTTTATTTTTCTGGGCTCCAAAATCACTGCAGATGGTGACTGCAGCCATGAAATTAAACGACATTTACTCCTTGGAAGAAATGTTATGACCCACCTGGATAGCATATTCAAAAGCAGAGACATTACTTTGCCGACTAAGGTCTGTCTAGTTAAGGCTATGATTTTTCCTGTAGTCATGTATGGATGTGAGAGTTGGACTGTGAAGAAGGCTGAGCACCAAAGAATTGATGTTTTTGAATTGTGGTGTTGGAGACTACTCTTGAGAGCCCCTTGGATTGCAAGGAGATCCAACCAGTCCATTCTGAAGGAGATCAAACCTGGGATTTCTTTGTAAAGAATGATGCTGAAGCTGAAACTCCAGTACTTTTGGCACCTCATGCGAAAAGTTGACTCATTGGAAAAGACTCTGATGCTGGGNGTTGGGGGCAACAGAAGAAGGGGATGACAGAGGATGAGATGGTTGGATGGCATCACTGACTCGATGGATGTAAGTCTGAGTGAACTCTGGGAGTTGGTGATGGACAGGGAGGCCCAGTGTACTGCGATTCATGCAGTCGCAAAGAGTCGGACGCGGCTGAGAGACTGAACTGACTGAACTGAACTGATATATATATATATATAGTGAAATTAGCTTTAAAAATAGGGTCTTTTTTGGAACGTAATAATAGGCTATAAAATTGAAAATTATAAGATCAATAAAGAACTTAAAAAACACAAAATGATAATAGAAAAATATATCTAAGAATTTGTCTGGAGCTGTTGAGGGTAGTGTGGGGTCAGTTCAGTTTCAGAAAGTTCCTTGTTGCAGCTTATACTTTTTCTCAAGATCTATAGGCCCCTTCCAATGCTTGCTAAGTCGCCTAGTAGTGTCCAACTCTGTGCGACCCCATAGATGGCAGCCCACCAGGCTCCCCCGTCCCTAGGATCCCCCAGGCAAGAATACTGGAGTGGGTTGCCATTACCTTTTCCAATGCATGAAAGTGAAAAGTGAAAGTGAAGTCGCTCAGTTGTGTCTGACTTCTAGTGACCTCATGGACTGCAGCCCACCAGGCTCTTCCATCCATGGGATTTTCCAGGCAAGAGTACTGGAGTGGGGTGCCATTGCCTTTTCCACTTCCAATCCTTAGTCAATGCTAACTACAAAGTTTTAATCTCCTGCACCTGTTACTTTCAGAGCAGTTCCCTCTGTTTGGCTTCCTCTGTTTGCAAGTCTCTCTTCACTGTCTAATTTCCACCCTGACACAAGGGAGCAAAGGTGATCATTTGTATAGGCTCACTTGTTCAGTTGTGTTGTGGGGAGGGAGGAACACTGCAAACAAATATCGCTGGCATGTGTGGAGAGTGCTCACAGTGTACACACCACACTGGGTTTGCCCCAGCTCATGACACATGTGCCTTCCCAGTCTACAATGCTCAGGCTCCAGGTAGCCCTGAAAGGCAACTGTCCAAAACAGGACCTGTGTTTCATGCATTTCCCAGGTCTAAGCTGCTCAGGTTCAGGCTCTTGGGGACTCTACAAAGGCACAGACTTGGTTGGGCCTGTGTTTTGTGCCATTCCCAGGTCTGAGCCTCTCAGGCAACCAGGTGTTTGGTGAACATACTGTCTCAGGTGTATTTAATCACCTCCCTAGTTCCAGCTGCTTGGTTTCCTGTGTGTGCGGCAAAAACACTCTCTCTGGTGTGCTGTGTGTCTTCTCTGGGAGCTGTTTTCAGGCTGTGACCATCCTTGCCAATGTTAACTGTCCAGGATCCCAGGAAGACTTCATTAGCAACTGAAAGTCTGCTCACTGATTATTTACAAATGTCCAGTTCTTGTTCAGATTGCCCTCCTGAATTTAACTCAGAATTTCCACTTCCATTTGAGAATATTCTCTATTACTCTGCATGGAAGCTTCCAAACGAACATGTCCAGAGTGAATTGGTTGTTTCCCCAGGTAACCTTCTTTTCTTTCCAATTCCCCTGTGATTGTTATCATTTACTCAGGATCTATCAACCTAATAACCTCAGAAACATCAATGATTAGTTTTCTGTTTTAGTTTTTTATCACCAATCAAGTCCTTTAGTCAGCAAGTGTTATTGAATATTTTTAAGAATTCTTGATTCTCTACCACTCAACCCCCACTTCCTTTGTTGTAGATCTTTTTTATCTGAAATTTTCTGTTTTCATTCCAAAATCTGTTTTCTTCCTGTTTTCAATTCTTCATCTTTTCCATTGGCATTAGTTTCTGTTCAAAACATATATGATTTGAGTCCATGACAATCTTACATTCTCTGTATCTCTCTAGGATTCAACAATTCTGTACTCTCCACTTGTCTCAAATTCTTCCTATTAATAAAAAACAGCAATCCATGCTTCTAACTTTTATTCATAAGCTTTCTATTTATACCCTACATACCTTTGTATAAACCCTTTTGCTTGACTGATATATTTTTTATTGTTTTCTCCTATTTATTGTTTTCTACTGTTAAACTCCTATATAGCCTGTTAAACTTTAATTGAAATATCAGTTTTTGTCCCTTCTCAGGGATCACCCTATATAAACTTCACTGACCTAACATTAATAATAGTACTCCTCAATTATACGTTTACAGGCCTGCTTCATTTATTAGATTGTAAACTACTCAAAGGCTGCACTGTTTCATTCATTTTTGTGTCCTTATATTTTTCTGACGGTTAAAAGAAGATGATGCATGATTTAACATAAAGGAATATTCATTTCAAAATACTTATGATTATTAGGGCACTAATATAGTCTGAAAAATAAATATCTAAGTAAAAAGTCCATTGTAATTAATGCTGCATTCTGTTGTCCTATTCAAAATCATTTGTTTAACTATACATGTTTATCTGTTTAAAGTACTGCATGATGCACATTATACTTTCAACATTTTTCCTGTCTTGTAGAAAAACTACAATTTAAGACATATATTTCATTGCTGAAATGAAGTTCACTATTTCTCTAGAAAAAAATATGTTTTAAAATTAATTTACTACATGAAATCATTTAACATACCAGATTTATTTCCTCNGCAACTAAATCCTTAGTATTCAAATTAATGTATAATATAAATTTTCCAGAATATATATAGTCTTTAAAATGTAATCAAATGGCTCATTAAAAATAATACTTTCAGTAAATCACCATTTCTAATCATTTAACTCCCATGATTTAGAATATGTAAGATACATGTTCAGAATCTGTTGAGAATTACTAACTTTTTGAAGGTTAATTTTAGTTGACAACTCAACCATGTTTGAATAGTGGAAAGTACACCCTACTTTTGGTGTGATTACATGAATTCAAGATCAGGGCTTACCACTGACTAACGATTTCAGCTACTAAGAAATACTTAACTTCCTTGACTCCTGTGAATCAAATATATATGGTCTTGTTGGGACTTCCCTGGTGGTTCAGACAGTAAAGAATCTGCCTGAAGTGTAGGAGACCCAGATTTGATCCCTGGGAAAGACAGGTCCCCTGGATAAACGAATGCTATGCAATCCAGTGTTCTTGCCTGGAGAATTCTGTGAGAAGAGGAGCATGTCAGGCTACAGTCCATGGGGTTACCGAGTCAGACATGAACTGATCAATGCACACTTTCATTTCACTTCAATTCACAACTGTACTATTTGAATATGCTATATGCCAAAGATATAAAGTATGTGAAAATCAGCATTTTAAGTGATGGTAATGAAGATGAAGAACTTCCTGAGTAACTATGGAAAGAGGTTTGTGACATTGTACAGGAGGCAGGAATCAAGACCATCCCCAAGAAAAAGAAATGCACAAAAGTCAAAATGGTTGTCTGAGTAAGCTTTACAAATAGCTGTGAAAAGATAAGAAGTGAAAGGCAAAGAAGAAAAGGAAAGATAAACCCATTTGAATGCAGAGTTCCAAAAAATAATAAGGAGAGATAAGAAAGCCTTCCTCAGTGATCAATGCAAGCGAATAGAGGAAAACAATAGAATGGAAAATACTAAGATCACTTCAAGAAAATTAGAAAAACAAAGGGAACATTTCATGCAAAGGTGAGCACAATAAAGGAAAGAAATGGTATGGGCCTAACAGAAGCAGATGATATTATGAGGAGGTGGCAAGAATACACAGTATAACTATACAAAAAAGATCTTCACGACCCAGGTAATCACGATGATGTGATCACTCACCTATATCCAGACATCCTGGAATGCGAAGTCAAGTGGACTTAGGAAGTATCCATTCAAACAAAACTAGTGGAGGTGATGGAATTCCAGTTGAGCTATCTCAAATCCTAAAAGATGATGCTGTGAAAATGTTGCACCCAATATGCCAGCAAATTTGGAAACATCAGCAGTGGCCATGGGACTAGAAAAGTTCAGTTTTCATTGCAATCACAAAGAAAGTCAGTGCCAAAGAATGTTCAAACTACCACGTATTTGCATTCATCTCACACACTAGCAAACTAATGCACAAAATTGTCCAAGTCAGGCTTCAACAGTACATTAACTGTGAAATTCCAGATGTTTAAGCTGCATTTAGGAAAGACAGAGGAATCAGAGATCAGATTGCCAACATCTGTTGGATCATGGAAAAAGCAAGAAAGTTCCAGAGAAACATCTACTTCTGCTTTATTGGCTATGCCAAAGCCATTGACTGTGTGGATCACAACAAAATGTGGAAAATTCTGAAAGAGATGGGGATAACAGACCACCTCACCTGCCTCTTGATAAATCTGTATGCAGATCAGGAAGGAACTGGATTAGAACTGGATATGGAAAGAGAGACTGGTTCCAAATAGGGAAAGGAGTAGGTCAAGGCTGTATATTGTCACCCTACTTATTTAACTTCTATGAAGAGTACATCAGGAGAAATCCTTGGCTAGATGAACCACAAGCTGGGATCAAGATTGCTGGGAGAATATAAATAACCTCAGATATGCCGATGACACCACCCTTATGAAAGAAAGCAAAGAAAAACCAAAGAGACTTGATGAAAATGAAAGAGGAGAGTGCAAAAAGCTGGCTTAGAACTCAACATTCAGAAAACTAATATCATGGCTTCTGGTCCCATCACTTCAAGTCAAATAGATGGGGAAAAGTGACAGACTTTATTTTGGGGGGGCTTCAAAATCGCTGCAGATGGTGACTGCAGCCATGAAGTTAAAAGACACTTGCTCCTTGGAAGAAAAGTTATGACAACATAGACAGCATATTAAAAAGCAGTGACATTACTTTGCCAACAAAGGTCCATCTAATTAAGGCTATGATTTTTCTGGTAGTCATTTATGGATGTGAGAGTTGTACTATAAAGAAAACTGAGTGCCAAAGAATTGATGCTTTTGAACTGTGGTGTCAGAGAAGACTTTTGAGAGTCTCTTGGACTGCAAGGAGATCCAAACAGTTCATCCTATAGGAAATCAGTCCTGAATATTCATTAGAAGAACTGATATTGAAGCTGAAACTCCAGTGCTTTGGCCATCTGATGTGAAGAACTGACTCCTTGGAAAAGGCCTTGATGCTGGAAAAGATTGAATGTGGGATGAGATGGGGACGACAGAGGATGAAATAGTTGGATGGCATCACCAAATCAATGCATATGAGTTTGAGTAAACTCCAGAAATTGGTGATGGACAGGGAAGCCTGGTGTGCTGCAGTCTATGGGGTCACAAACAGTTGGACACGACTGAGTGACTGAACTGAACTGAATGAAGATGGAGATATATGAAAGCAAGGATAATATATAAGAATCATTTTCTCTGGAAACACATAATCAAAGCAACAGTATTGGAAAATAAATTGGATTGCAGGGAGTCCTTGTCACCTCCCACTCATCAAAAATATGCTAGCTAAATAAAAGGATAAATAAATAATTTAATTGACAATCGAATCAATGTGTCTGATTGTACATTATCTTTTTTGAGCTGGAAATTTGAGTTAAATTCTAGTGATAAACAGCTTTTTCAATCCTCAGTCTAATGCAATGTTTTGGTAAGATTTTTATCATTTCTGTGCCTTAATTTCTGTTAAAGAAAATACAATAGTGTAAGGTTTTTGTAGGAACTAATTAGGTGATGGATGATTTTAAAATACTTACAAGAATGCCAGGATATGACAATAACTCATAAATTTTAGAGATGGTATTTTTGTTAACATTATCATTAATATTTTTTCATTGTCTTCGTCGTTATTATCATTAACATACACCAGTAAAGGAAAGGAAACTTTTGATGTATAATTCTTTCAAGAAGGATCCTGCTGTTTCATTTGAATATGTCATTTCACTTTTATTCTAACTAAATCTAGTGAAAATGTTTAAAAACAGTACAATTATTTCACTGATCAGAAAGATCAATGCATTTCAGAAAATGTAAATAAGCATATCTGAGATACCAGATGAATAGAAGATAACACCTATATTCAAATCCT
>SJYQ01003318.1:149670-160930 GCA_006410935.1 Redunca redunca
GCAACTAAAAGAAATAGGAGCATGCAGAATCTGAAAGTGAGAGGATGGAAAAAGATATTCCATACAAATGGAAAGCAAAAGAAAGTGCCAATATTTTAATAGGATAAAATAGATGTTAAATAAAAACTATCAGCATAGACAAGGTATTATACTATATAATGATCAAAGGATCAATACAAGAAAATATAAAAATTGTAAATATACATATACCAAATATAGGAGCATCTCAATATAGAAGGAAAATGCTAACTGACATAAAAGGGAAAATCGACATTAACACAAAAATGCTACTGCATTTTACCACCTCATATACACTAACAAATCTTTCAAGTAGAAAGAAAATAAGGAAGCACAGGCCTTAAATGGCATATTAGATTAGATTAAATGAACTTAATTGTAATTTATAAAACATTCCGTCTGATAGTAGCAGAATACACTTTCTTCTAAAAAAAAACATGAAATATTTTCCAGGATAGACCACATCTTAGGTCACAATTCAAGCCTCAATACATCTAAGAAAATTGAAATCACATCAAGTATCTCTTCCAACCACAAGTAATAAGTCATTAGCAAAACAAACAATCACATACAGTGAGAAATGCACATTAAAATGATGAATAACATATCCACATGTATTCCAGTATCAAATGGCAAATTTCAACAAGGCAAAAAACAAAAAACATCTTTCACACCAACCTATTGATTGGTGTTGTATTTAGCATGCTTTTTCTTTTTTTGTGTATGTTTCTATTGTAGTCTTTTGGTATGCTCTTCCCATGAGGTTTCGACAAAGCAGTGTATACATACAGGTTGTTTAAGGTTGCTGGTCTCTTTCCTGCCTAGTGCTGTTTTAGCCTTTGCTCTAAAGATGATTTAGTGGTTCATAATTCTCTTATCTTTTGTTTGTTTGAAAAGCTCTTGATTCCTCCGCTAAATCTGATAAACAACGCTGACAGAGAGAGTATTCTTGATTTGTAGGCTCTTGCCTTTCATCACTTTAAATGTATCATGTCCCTCTGGCTTACAGAGTTTCTGCTGAAACCTCAATTGAGACACTTATGGAGATTCCCTTCTAATTTATATGTTGCTTTTCCTCAGTTGGTTTTAAAGTTTTTACTCTGTCTTTAATTTTTATCAGCTTAATTAATATGTGTCTCAGCATGTTCCTGTTGAGTTTATCCTGTATGAAATTTTCTATACTTTCTGGACTTCAGTGAGTGTTTCCTTTCTCACATTAGGGAAGTTCTCAACTATAATATCTTCAAATATTTTCTCAGGCCATTTCTCTTTCTCTTCTTTCTGGAACTTCCATAGTGCAAATGTTAGTACATTTAGTATTGTCCCAGAATTATTTGAAACAGTCCTTGTTTCTTTTCATTCTCTTTTCTTTACTTTGTTCTATGGCAGTGATTTCCAGCACTCTGTATTTCAGTTCCATTTATTTGTTCTTCTGTCTCAGTTATTCTGTTTCTTATTCCTTCTACTCTATTTCTCATTTTGTCTCTGTTTCTTCTTTAAATTTTTTAATTAGTAAGCTCAGTCACTCAGTCGTGTCCAACTCTGCAACCCCATGGACTTTAACATGCCAGGCCTTCCCTGTTGCTGCTGCTGCTGTTGCTAAGTCGCTTCAGTCCTGTCCGACTCTGTATGACCCCATAGACGGCAGCCCAACAGGCTTCCTAGTCCATGGGATTCTCCAGGCAAGAACCCTGGAGTGGGTTGCCATTTCCTTCTCCAATGCATGAAAGTGAAAATGAAGCTGCTCAGTCATGACCAAATCTTCATGACCCTATGGACTGTGGCCTACCAGTCTCCTCCGTCTATGGGATTTTCCAGGCAAGAGTACTGGAGTGGGTTGCCATTTCCTTCCATCACCAACTCCCGGAGCTTACTAAAACTCTTGTCCATTGAGTCAGTGATGCCATCCAACCATCTCATCCTCTGTCATCCCCTTGTCCTCCCGCCTTCAATCTTTCCAGGCGTCAGGGTCTTTTCAAATGATTCATTTATTTGCATAAGGTAGCCAAAGTATTGGAGTTCCAGCTTCAGCATCAGTCCTTCCAATTAATATTCAGGACAGATTTCCTTTAGGATAGACTGCTTGGATTTCCTTGCAGTTCAAGGGACTCGCAAGAATCTTCTTCAATACCACAGTTCAAAAGCATCAATTCCTTGGTTATCAGCTTTCTTCATAGTCCAACTCTCACATTCACACATGACTACTGGAAAAACCATAGCCTTGATTAGATGGACCATTTTTGGCAAAGTAATGTCTTTACTTTTTAATATGTTTCTAGGCTGGTCATAACTTTCCTTCCAAGGAGAAAGCGTCTTTTAATTTCATGGCTGCAGTCACCATCTGCAGTGATTCTGGAGCCCACCTTCCGCCCCCAAAAATAAAATAAAATTTGTCACTGTTTCCACTGTTTACCCATGTTTTTGTCATGAAGAGTTGGGACTGTGTCAGTAATGCCTAATGTGGCTCCTGGATGACATTATCTTAGTTTTCTGAATGTTGATTTCTAAGACAACTTTTTCACTCTCCTCTTTCACTTTCATCAAGACGTTCTTCAGTTCTTCTTCACTTTCTGCCATAAATGTGGTGTCATTGGCATGTCTGAGGTTACTGGTATTTCTCTCAGTAATCATGATTCCAGCTTGTGCTTTACCCAACCCAGCATTTCTCATGATATACTCTGCATATAAGTTAAATTAGCAGAGTGACAATATATAGCCTTGATGTACTCCTTCCCCAGTTTGGAACCAGTCTCTCTTTTCATATCCAGTTCTAACTGCTGCATCCTGATCTTCATTCAGACTTTTCAAGAGGTAGGTCAGATACTCTGGAATTCCCATCTCTTTCAGAATTTTCCACAGTTTGTTGTGATCCACACAGTCAAAGGCTTTGGCATAGTCAATACAGCAGAAGTCAATGTTTTTCTGGAACTCTCTTGCTTTTTCGATGATCCAACTAATGTTGGCAATTTGATCTCTGGTTCCTCTGCCTTTTCTAAATCCAACTGGATCATCTGGAAGTTCATGATTTACATTATCCTGAAGCCTGGCTTGGAGAATTTTGAGCATAACTTTGCTAGCATGTGAGATGAATGCAATTGTGCAGTAGTTTGAGCATTTGTTGGCACTGCCTTTCTTTAGGATTGGAATGAAAACTGAAATTTTCCAGTCCTGTGGTCGTGGCTGAGTTTTCCAAATTTGCTGTCATATTGAGTGCAGAACTTTCACAGCATCATCTTTAGAATTTGAAATAGCTCAGCTGGAATTCCATCACCTCCAGTAATTTTGTTCATAGTAATGCTTCCTAAGGCTCTCTTGACTTCACATTCCAGGATGTCTGGCTCTAGGTGAGTGATCACACCATCGTGTTAAATGTTTTAGCTCCTTATTAAACACTTCTTATGTCTTATTAATCTGAACCTCCATTATTTTTTTAATTAATTTATTTTTTATTGAAGGATTATTGCTTTACAGAATTTTTTTGTTTTCTCTCAAACCTCAACATGAATCAGCCATAGGTATACATATAACCCCTCCCTTTTTAACTTCCTTCCCATCTCTCTTCCCATCCCATCCCTCTAGTTTGATACAGAGCTCCTGTATGTTTCCTGAGTCATACAGCAAATTCCTGTTCTATTTTTCATATCATAAGGTATGTTTCCATGTTGCTCTTTCCATACATCTCACCCTCCTCTCCCATCTGTTTCTCCATTGCTGCCCTGTAAATTAATTCTTCAGTACCATATTTTTTCTAGATTCCGTATATATGTGTTAGAATACGATATTTACCTTTCTCTTTCTGACTTACTTCACTCTGTATAATAGGTTCCAGATTCATCCACCTCATTAAAACGGACTCAAATATGTTCATTTTTTTATGGCTAATATTCCATTGCATATATACACCACAATTTCTTTACCCATTCATCTGTTAATGGACATCTAGGTTGCTTCCATGTTCTAGCTATTGTAGTGATGCAATGAACAATGGGATACATGTTTCTTTTTCAGTTTTGATTTCCTCAGGCTATAGCCCAGCTGTGGGATTTCTGTGTCATATGGTGGTTTTATTCCTAGTTTTTTGTTTTATGTTTTTTTTTAAAGAAATATCCATACTATCTTCCATAGTAGCTAAATCAATTTACATTCCCACCAACAGTACAAGAGTGTCCCCTTTTCTCCCCACCCTCTTTGCATTTGTTGTTTGTAGACTTTTTGATGATGGCCATTCTGACCAGTGTAAGGTGATATCTCATTGTAGTTTTGATTTTCATTTCTCTAATAATCAGCGATGTTGAGCATCTTTTCATGTGTTTCTTAGCCATTTTTATGTCTTCTTTGAAGAAATGTTTGTTTAGGTCTTTTTCCACTTTTTTATTGGATTGTTTGTTTTTCTGGTATTGAGTTGTATAAACCACCTATGTATTTCGGAAATTGATTCTTTGTCCATTGCTTCATTTGCTATTATTTTCTCCCATTCTGAGGGTTGTCTTTTCAACTTTCTCACAGTTTCCTTTGCTATGCAAAAGCTTTAAAGCTTAATCAGGCCCCACCTGTTTACTTTTGCTTTTATTTCCACTACCCTAGGAGGTGGGTCATAGAGGATCTTGCTTTGGATCATCTTTACTATCATACTCAGAATTATTGTTCATGTAGATTTCCTCTCTCTATTTACTTTTTCTTGTGGGGTTTTATTTTATTCCATCATTTACAATATGTTTCTCTGTCATCTCATTTTTTTCTAAATGGTAGTTTCTTTTCTGCAGACTACAGGGTTGTAGAACCTCTTGCTTCAGATGTTTACCCCCTGGAGAGTGAGGTTGATCCAGGAACTTGTGCTGGCTTCCTTGAGTGAGGACCTAGTGCTTGTCCTCTGGTCGGTGAGGCTAGGTCTTACCCCTCTGCTGGCCAGCAGAAGCAGATGGGAGCTCTCTACAACTTCAAGCAGACTGTGTGCTGATTAGTGGGCCTGTGTCCTCTGTTGTTCATTATTTGGTCTGAGGAGTTCCAGCTCTGGAGCTTGTCAGTTGTTGAGTGGGGCTAGGTCTTAGTGACAAAATGGAGACCTCTGTGAGGGTACAGGCTAATAGTATTCCCTGGGACCTCTACCAATAGTGCTTTTGCCCCCATAATGAGCTACAGCCAACCCTCATCTGTCCAAGAACGTCTTCAAGACCCTTAGCTGGTCTAGCCCCAAATTGTATGTATGAGGTCTTGCTTTGTGCTAATGCCCAGTGCACAGGAAGACTTGTGTGCATCTTTCAAGAGTGAAGTTTCTGTTTCTACCAGTCCTGTGGAGTTCTTATACTCAAGCCCCATTGGGCTTCAAAGCCAAATTCTCTGTTTTTTTTTTTTTTTTCCCTCCCAATTCCTGACACTCAGATTGTCTTGAAGTGATATTTTTATGTGTGGGTTTGATTTTTTTGTTGTTGTTGTTGGTATAAGGGCTGGTTTTAGTATGGATGACTGCTGCCTCTTTCCTTGGTGTATGCTGGCTGTTATCTTCTTGATAGGGGTTGAGTGGTGTGATGACCAGAGCCTGGCCTGAATATTGAGTGGGGTTTCCCCTTTGCTCCCTTGTTGTTGAAGTAAAGGTCCCCAGATCTGTTTCTGAGCTGTGTTTCTTATCTGTGAGTGCTCTAGCACTCTCACTGGGAGGGAAGCCATTGAGTTTCCCTCTTCCAGAGCTGTTTACCTGTTAGTGTCCTCTGCTATGTCACTATTCACCCATTTTGTTGGCTCACAAATTACACTGTTGTGAAATTCCACTTAGCCCCACTTTGACCATTGGTATGTTGGCAATTGACCCTGATGTCTCTTAAGCAGTTTTTTCACCAGGCTACCAGTGCAGATCTACCAAACTCAGGTCCCAGGATGGCAGTAATTGTGCACCTGAATCCTATGTTGGAGCTATGGAGGCAGTTCAGATTCTGGCTTGGTCCAATACCCACATGTACATGCCCACAAGCCCCACAGCTCTTAAAACTAGACCTATCTCAATTTCAAGAACATTAATCGATTCATATATTCTGCAGGTACTGTTTACAAAGCCTGCAGCAGGGGTGTAAATCCATTTTTTCCTGCAGACATGAGGGAAGATTTCCCCTCTTCTTCCTTAGTAGCATGGGCCCAGGTACTCAGCTATGGTTCCAATGGGCCTCCCATAGGAGTCTTCTCCCAAAGCTTCCGCAGGGCACATGCACCCACCCAGCCACTTGAAGTCAGATGCAGTGATGTACAAGATGTGTATGCAAACCTCCTCAGGCAGGTGCTATTCTCAGTGCTCATAGAGGCAGGGGTCAAAGCACAGGGAATGGGCTACAGTGCTGGTCCCACTCTTCATGTGACACTCAACAATGGCTTCCTGCTTCTGTGTTGGCCAGGACTTCTTCCACAAGCCTTCCCTCTTGTGGATCCTTTACACCTATCACTTTAGGCTGTCTCTTCATAGCCAACAGTTGTCCATTCCCTGGATCTGCTCTCAAAACCTCATGTTCCTGCACTCAGCCCTTGCCTATACCAGCAAACACACATCTCAGGCTTTGCACATAGGACTGTGACACATACCAACCATCTAGGTCTCACTCGGTCCTGCTGTTATAGACCAGTTGCTGTGCCCTCCTAAAAACCTTCAAAGCACCCTTCTGCCCTAGTTGATCTCCCCACTGGGGAGGGGGTTTCTCCTCTCCTTCAACTCCTCCCCAAGGGTGCAGGTCCTATTCCATTTTTTTTTTTCTCCTTTTTCTTCTTTTGTCCTGCTCAGCTACATGGGGTGTTTCCTTGTCCTTTTAGTTGTCCAAGGTCCTCTGCTAGTGTGTGGCTCAGTTGATAAAGAATCTGCTTGCAGTGCAGGAAACCCAGGTTCAATTCCAGGTCAGGAAGATCCCCTGAAGGAGAGCATGGCAACCCAGTCCAGTATTCTTGCCTGTAGAATCCCATGGACAGAAGAGCTTGGCAGGGTACAGTCTATGGGGTTGCAAAGAGTTGGATATGACTAAGCAACTGACGCTTTCCCTGGGAGAATTATTTCATTTGTGAAAAGTGAAAGTGAAAGTTGCTCAGTCTTGTCTGATTCTTTGCTACCCCATGGACTGTAGCCTGCCGAGCTCCTCTGTCCATGGGATTCTACAGGCAAGAATACTGGACTGGGTTGCCATGCTCTCCTTCAGGGGATCTTCCCAGCCTGAGGGTCTTCCCAGCTCAGGGACCGAACCCAGGTCTCCCGCATTGGAAGATGTATTTTTATATACTTCGAAAAAGAGAACTCCGTGTCTTGCTTTTCCACCATCTTGACTCCTCTCCTAATCTTCATTTTTCAAAGTAATTTTGTTTTTCTTCTTTCTTTTTTGGTGTCTAGCACCCATTATTTCTATTACTCTGTCAGTTATTCATTTATTCTTCTGTATCATCTAATCTGCTACTAATTACTTTTAGTGTATTCTTCTAGTGTAATTTCATTTATTATACTCTTCCACGCTGTTTTTTTTTTTTTTTCCAACTCTTTTTNTTTCATTTATTATACTCTTCCACGCTGTTTTTTTTTTTTTTCCAACTCTTTTTTTCTCATTTCATTCATTGATTATTCTCTCTAGTTCATTCAACAACTTTATCATCATTACCTTGAACTGTTTTCATATATATTGCTTATTTCTACTTATTTTAGTTCTTCTTTAGAGGTTTTGTCTTGTTCCTTTATTTGAAATATATTCATCTGTCTTTTTATTTTGCCAAATTATCTGTGTTTATTTCTGTATATTAGCTAGGTTTGTTATGTTTTCTGATTTTGGACAATGGCCGTATGTAGGAGATATCCTATAGGGTCTTGCATGACAGTCATGTCTGGTCACCAGAGCTATAGGATATAGAACAGCCCATTATGTGGGCTGAGTTAGCCCTTCTAGTATACAGCTCGTAAGTGGGGCTGGCCCTGGGCCTGTTTGGCTTTCAGGTTCTGCTTCATTTGGAGCCTGGCCTGCTGGAGGGCAGAAGCTCTTTTCATTGCCTACTGTAGTCCCAATTACCTTCTTAGCTCTTCATGAGTCTCTCCAAGATATAAAAATAGGTATGACTCAGAATTTTTTTTTCATATTATAGCTCATGAGCTGGATCTTTGATCATGTTAATTTTATGAATGCCCTTTAAGTGGAGAACCTTTCCTACAGCCCATTTGTATTCCTCTATACAAACCCCAGTGGCCTTCAAAGACAATCTAGGGACTCTGTTTCCCAGTTAATAACTCCTAGGCTGAATAGTCTGAAACAGGGCTCAGATCCCTATTTTCTTTAGGGAGAAACTTAGCAATAGTTATTTTACAGTATCTTCTTATATCTGGGTAATATACCTAAGAGTGTGGGTATTTACTATACTGCCCCTCCTAACTTTTTTTTTTTTTTTCTTCTGTATTTATGTTATTGTAAATAGTTGGAATTTTGGTGTGTCCAGGGGAGAAGGTGAATCCAGGATCTTCTTTCTTTGCCATCTTGACCACACCTACCATAAGACATTGTTTTCATTTCCTTGAGACTCTTCTCTTACCCATAGATTATTTAGAATTGTTTTGTTTTGTTTACAAGTATTCAAAGTTTTCCCTTTAATAGGTTTCTAATTTGATTCTATTGTGAACACAGAAAATATTTCTCACCATTTCAATTATTTTCAATTTGTTCAGAATTGCTTTATTATTTGGGACTTAGTTTACCTAATATACGCTCTATGGACACTTGAAAATAATGTATTTGCTATTGTTGTTAAGTAGAGTATTCTAGTATTCTATAGATGCTGAAAAGATACCATTGATTTCTGTTGTGTTTTATATTCTTTTTTATTTTCCATCAAGTTCAGTTAATTGAATTATATCTTTATCCTTTTTTCTTTCTTTACAGTTATTTATTCTGCCCTAGGTTTTTCCAGTGGTTATGTACTGATGTGAGAGTTGGACTGTGAAGAAAGCTAAGTGCTGAAGAATTGATGCTTTGGAACTGTGGTGCTGGAGAAGACTCTTGAGAGTCCTTTGGACTGTAAGGAGATCCAACCAGTCCATCCTAAAGGAGATCAGTTCTGGGTGTTCATTGGAAGAACTGATGCTGAGGCTGAAACTCCAACACTTTGGCCACCTCATGTGAAGAGTTAACTCATTGGAAAAGACCCTAATGCTGGGAGGAATTGGGGGCAGGAGGAGAAGGGGACGACAGAGGATGAGATGGCTGGATGGCATCACCGACTCGATGGACATGAGTTTGAGTGAACTCTGGGATTTGGTGATGGACAGGGAGGCCTGGCGTGCTGCGATCCATGGGGTCGCAAAGAGTCGGACACGACTGAGTGACTGAACTGAACTGATTAAGCCCTACACTTTTTCCTCTCCTTCAGAAGTAAATGGCATAAATTTTAGATATTTTGGTACACTCCTACAGGGCATTCAACTTTGTATTTTTGGAAGGTAGATTATTTTCTATTTTTCTCTTTTTCAATGTTCTCCATTCTATCATTCAACACTTCCCCTGAGTTTTTTCCTACACTAAAATAACCATCTAGAATCTTTTTAACCCTTTTGCCAAGACTTCTTGTTTCTTTGTTGAACTTTTGTATTCTTTTAATTATTTTAAGCATTTTTATAAATATTATTTGAAGCAGTTTTATGATGGATGATTGATTGCCATTTTTCATTCACTTTAAAACCTTTTTTTTCCTCAGGATATTGTATGATTTTTTTATTGAAATTTGGGTATTATACGTACTGTTTTACAATATTTTGAACCTTACATTAATCTGCTTTGATTAGCTTCTTCCAAGGCTGTTTTGACAGAGAAAGGGATGGCACCATCTCTTCCATGATGTAGAGGATATATGTAAATGTTCTTCATTTGGCCTCTGTTGACAACTGGAAGAGATGTCTATTTATGACTTTTATGTGGAAGTTGGAGTTTCAGCTCTCTACTCAGCTTTTATTTGTACCTCCCTGTCTGGCATGTTAGGAGAGTCTTAATAATTCCCATAGAGATGGGGTAGAAATATTGACCCCCTTCTAGGCTTCTTTGAGATTTCCTTTCATTAATATTACTTGAGGATAGAAGTCCATGTTCCCTACATTATTTCCATTGGCAGTACTTTGGGGGTGAGGGTACATACTATTGCCCAGCAGACATGTAAATCCGGGCTTCTTCCTTGCCTTTTCTGACATCACCCAACTTATAGACTGAGGCACCTCATTACTCTTTGGTGAGTGTGTAGATTTTTGTTTCCCAATTGACCTTTGCTTTACATGGTAGTGTGTGAAGTCACACGTTTTCTGTGTTATTGGCTGGAGTAGAACTGTGATTGTCTAAAGATGAATTATCTTGTTAATCTACCTTTTTCCTGGTTTTTGGTCTAGATACAGAAAGCTTTTGTTTGAGTTTTATTTGTCTACACCCATTAGAGTATATAATGTTAAGGTTTCCCCAGTACCCAACTTGGGATATATAAGAAGAAAATCCAGGAAACTCGTCACCATGTCACTTTTCAGGTCACAAAGTCTCTAGCTATTCTACCATTTCTCTTACTTTCAGAGTATGCTTTATGTTGTTACAGTCTTCATCTGTATAATACCACAAACATTTTTTGTATGTTTTCTTGAATAAATAGGAAGGTATGTTCACTACGTCTTGACAAAAGCAGAATTTGTTTCATCTTGTAGTTTTCACTCCAATTTAGAACATTTTATTTCTTGTATTAAGATGTATTTTAAATCTTGTTATCAGTTTTTTAATGCCCAAGAATTATTTCTTCTTACTATAAACATCACAAATTTATAATATATTAGTTTTAAATTTTATAGATATAAGTTTTCTAGGCCAGAACACTGGAGTGGGTAGCCTTTCCCTTCTCCAGCAGATCTTCCCAGCCCAGGAATTAAACCACGGTCTTCTGCATTGCAGGCAGATTTGTTACCAACTAAACTATCAGAGAAAGCCAAAATATAAATATGCTAAGATTTATTTATTATGCTAATTTTATAATTTAAAATAAATCTACTCTTGAACAACAAACTTTGAACCATGCAGGGACACTTTTATGCAGATTTTTAAAGAATAAGTATACTGTTAGCCCACTATATCTGTGAGTTCTGCTTCCACAATTCAACCAACTGCATATTACAAATTTATTACACAATCTGTGGTTAATTCAATCTGAGGATATTGAACCAGTAGGTGTAGAATCTATGGCTTTAGAAGACTAGCCATTGGACTTGAGCTGGTCAACACTG
>SJYQ01003319.1:0-24444 GCA_006410935.1 Redunca redunca
CTGGCCACTGCTCTGTTGGTATCCTGTTTTGGTGAATTGCTTGGAGCCTTGCTGAACCCTCCATTATTGGACTCCTTTTATTCTGGATATCACAGACCCTTCTGAAATATGAGATATATGGACCCTCTTTGTAAAATTACACACACACACACACACACACACAAAGAATCATGTTTTTTATGATGTATAGGAATTAAGATTATATAAGAGATCACATCAAGCAGACAATAAATAAGTGTATCTTTACAGATAAATGAAATGGGCAGATGTTAACATTCACCAGGACATGTGATCTCTGAAAATTCCTCAAGTTTTGTTGCTAATCTTGATTTATGTAGGCAGATTCTAAATTCTCTTGCGTCTTCCCTCATGGATTTCTTTCATCAGTTTCTTTCTTGTTCCCTACTGTTGCACCTATTCTGTACAAAAGGGACATTCATTTGTACTCTGGAAAGCTAGAACAAAGTCTTTTACTGTGAGTTTTAATCATCACAGATTTGACTGTAGGGTATATGTGACTGTATTTTTTTTTCTCCCTATAACAATTTAGGATCCTTCCTAAAATCAGTCTACTTTGTATATTATATACAGGTGATTTAAAGACAGCATATTCCCCCATGATAGGTTCTTAAGTAATCTTTGTTTCTTATTGCTTTCTATATCCTGAATAAAGAACATACCTTGTTGTTTTTCCTTAAAGGGAGTCTTTATTTTAAAAATCCACTCCCCCACCCCCCCACCAGCTAAGTGGAAACACATTGCTTGAATAAAGTAGCATCTAAGAAGAGATAAGAGTTTTTGATAAGATTTGTAAGAGCAATTATGAGAGTGAGAGACTTGTTTCTGAAGCAGAATGCCAGTTATAGTCTGCTCATTTGCCATCTTCTGTTGGTGCCCAGGCCAGTAGAGATATCTGCAGGAGTAACGCAGTGTTTTGTCCTATACAAGAAGCCATTGTGGAAGAGGAATGACTTTTTTTGAAGGCATAAAGTTTAGCTTTTTAAAATATGTGCAAACACTTCGAGCTTTTATGGTCACTGCTTATTCTTTTAGATTTCAAAAACACTAATTTTTAACGAATTGCCATTGCTTGTATATTTGTTTGTAGAAACTTTTAACATTGGCATTTCAGTAATATTTTTTTGAAACTGATATTTTTATGATAGATTCCATGTCCGGTGTGAATCTATAACAGGTACAAATTGTTACTGACAGAAGACTTATGACACAAAGTAGAAATTTTATAATAAAATAATCTGTTTCTTTAGCTTAGTTTTGAGAAAGATATTTTGCATTTAAAAGACTTGTTTGAACAATAAGAATGTGAAAGAATTTTAGTAATGGCTAATTCTTAAGATAGATTCTCAAGCCAACTTTTTAGTAATCTTTTCAGAGTTAAATGAAGAATATATGTATTTTTTCAGTTTAAAAGCATAAAATGAATTCCAAACTTCTCTACTGTATCAGAAAAGATAATCGTTGGGCTAAGGGAGGCACTGAGTGGTGCTCTAAAATGCTAGATGAGATTTAAGAAAACTGTTGAGCCTTATTTCTAACTAGACTCTGACTTTTTAATATTATTGGGATAAAGATTTGTTTTCTTTTAATTCTGTTTCCTGTTTCTAGAGAAGGGATTGAGAGGAGCAGACATTTTCTAAATGCCTACTGTCATTCTCTTTTTTCTGTTTTTGTAAAGAAAATGCCAATTCATATCATTTGTAATTGCCATTCTTGCTCTTAATTGCTGGCAGATCAGACATGTGATTAAATCATTCCTGGTGAGCTGACTTGATGATAGGTATTTGCTTGGTAGCATATTACTTATGTAATCCACTTGCATTCCCCGTGTGTTTGGGAGAAATGTTAAACTGTGATTAGAAGCTTGCTTAGCTATAACCCTTTAAAGTGTCTGGGCAGTGCAGTGGCAGCTCTCCAGAAAGCTTTTCAAGACTAAGGCTGATATGTTTATGTGATTTCAGTACCCCTTTGGGAGCCTCACTGGATGAACAAAGCAGTAGTACTCTCAAGGGTAAGAGAAAGTTGCCTTTCTAAATCTGTTCTTTATGAGGGTCCTACTTTATTGTCCTGGGAGTGAAAGTGAATGTGTGTGTGTGTATATAAATTATAAAAGTGATGTTCATGTTTATAAAATATGCAGTTCTAAGATAAAAGCCAAAAGGGAGAAACCTTGTCGTGAGCCATAAAAACTGTGGTGAGTTTAAACAAATTACTAAGCCTTTGCACAGTGTGAAACTCGTTATTTTTATTGTTCAGTTAGATATTATAAAGACTAATTAAATATAGAAATGTGATACGTAAACATAGGGAAAATATGTATCGAGTGAATTAGGTCAGCTTTAGTGTAGCATTTCTTTGCTTACATGAACTGAAATTGCCACACCTGAAATTTTACCACCTGTGCAAGGTGGAATTCCAAAGTTCAAAGTACAATAAGAATATGCAGGTAGTGGCAAGGTATATAAAAACTATTTACAGTATCAGGAAAATCTAGCTTGAGCTCCCAACTTAATAAGGGGGTAAAAGAAATGACTATACCAGAATCTGGTTTTCAGTGAAACTGTTGGGTAAGATACATTATCTAATTCAACATTTTAAAGGCTTATTAAGTATAAAATAGCCAGTAGATTCTAGCTTCTAGCAATTTTACCTGGTTGCAAATGATGGTTTCCTTCACAATGAAAACGTGTGTCTTCTTCCTGAAATTATAAGGAGAGTAACTTATGAGGACATTCATGTCTGAAATCCTTTACTCTATATTTTGCTGGGTCAGTTTGTTTAAATTAAAACCATGATTTTATGTGGGGGTCAGGAAGGACAGAATACTGGGATGAATCTTCTGATATTTCTTTCAGGTGTGCTTGTGAGAAATGGGGGAAGTTTTGAAGATGATTTGTCACTGGGAGCTGAAGGTATGTTTGCAAGAACTGTATTTTCATATAGTTTTAAAATTAAAAAAAAAGAGAAAGTGACATTTTTTCATGTTTATGACCTTCAGAATTAAAGTTCTTGAAAGTGGCTCAGATACATTTTACAGAAACTTTTATATGTTAATCTAGTGAGAGCCTTGTGGAGACCTGTAGAAATGGCTCTGGAAAACCATTGTGAATTACTCAAAGGTATTTCATTGGATTTTAATGCTCTAAAGGAACTGTTTGGGGCAAACAATGGTGATATAACTGAGGGAAGACTTGTCCCACAAAAGGAAGCTTAAATATTTATATGTGAGAAAATTGCAGTGAAACTTATTTTAATGTGAGATATACAGCTGCAGCTTGTCTTTTTTTTTGCATTCAAGTGCCTCCTGTCTTTCCTTGCTTCCTCTTTTTCCAGATTTTTAGAAGATTAAAGGAAAAGACAAATTAGAGTTACTAGAAGTTAATTAGAAATCATTATACTAATGTCTGTTCAAAGCTGCATTAGGATTTTAAGAGTATTGTGCTGTGTTTAAATTTTCACAAATTATCTTTTCCTGTGGATTCATAATAAAGCTTTCCACAATGTAAAGTTAAGAATTTTTTTATTGTTTTGTTGGTATTTTGAAATTATTGGTTACTGTATAGCTGGGTTATTAATGAGTGCTTTTTATAAAAAAAGAATTAAGGATTTTATTAAATCTTTTTGAATTATAAGTTGATGTATAGTGAATTTACCCACTGAATTTAATATTCTTGATCTCTTGCTGTTTGAAGTCAATCTGTGTGATAGATTACTTATTAAGAGCCATCTAACACTGAAAACTCTATAGAATATGTGAATATGTTAGTTTTTATATTTCTGTTAATATCTTTTCCGGGAATAAACTCTATAAAATAAACTATAAAGCTTAAACTTACTGCTCCCCAATCATTATTAAAATGCATTTCCAATGTTATTATAAATAGCACTTTTAATAACTACCTTAGTAGCTTCACAATATGGAATTTATTTTAAGACTTCATTTTTTTTTTAAAGTTCTTTTTACAGAAAAATTGAGGAGAAGGTACAGAGGTTTCCCATATGCTTTCTGCCCTATATATGTAGAGCTTCCCTGTTGTCAACATCCCCCCCCCCCANCAGACTAGTAGAAAAGGCATCATAATTACCCCAAATCCATAGCTTACACTAGGGTTCACTCTTGTTCTTGTACATTCTATGGGGTTAGACAAAAGTGTAATGACATTTATCCATCATTATGATATCATATAATGTGTTTTTCACTACCCTAAAACTCTGTTCTCTGCCTATTCATCCATATTGAATGATTTTATTGGAAGCCAGACACAAAAAGGATGTCTCAGAGAAAAGTGGAGCTATTATGCTATTCTACTGAAAATTGCTTCAAGATTATTGTCATTCATTCAGTAAATATTTATTGAATGCTATGTGTTAGACACATTTCTGTTGGATAAGAAATTGCCATGGCTCTGCAGATCAGAAATGAAAAAAGGAAAAAGTCTGATGTGCTGAAAATAGATATACTTCTAATAATTTCATTCTTTACATTTGTCCATAAAATTTAAATACAGTAAATTTAACTTACTCTAGACTTAAACATTAATAGCATTTATTTGTTTACAACTTGTAAGTCTAGGATAATCTTGAAAGGCAACTTTTATAGGAAAACATATGTTGAAATGAGTAGAAATTTTCAGAGTAGATGCAAGAAAAATTGGCTGTAACTGGAGTGAATTATTAGCCTTAAAAAAGCCATGTTAAGAATAGATATTGCTATTGAACACTTAAATAATGCTAACTCATGTTCTTACTTCTTAGGTATTCTTTATTAACAGTTTTAAAATTTAGTAATTAGAGTCACACATACCATATACCTTCTTACTACTTATTTCAAACTATTAAATTTAATTGGTTATTTATATGTCTTTTAATCTTAAACATTCAGTGGAAGTAGTTTTATGTTGCTAACAAACAAAACCAAAAACACCCTCCACAAGCCACTGATTCTTTTCTTACCTATCTGTATATTATCTTTAATGACACAGATTTAATGTGCCAGGACAAGAATTTGGTATATTAGACATTTAGCAATAATAATCTGGTTAATTTGCTTTTTAAATGATTGTATCACAGTAGTTATTGTCTTGCTAACAGTTGTGCTTTCCACTTATTTTTTTTTTACCTTTAGCGAACCACCTTCATGAAATTGATGCTCAAATTGATAATTGGTATGTAGCTGTTTGTTATTTTTTTCCTTTGTAAACATTAGGAATATTTGTGGAGGTAAAATTTATATAATCTACTTTTGTTTATAGCAGTAATATTTTGGCCAAAGAGAGAAGACTGCAGTTTCATCAGAAGGGGAGAAGTATGAATTCCACTGGATCTGGGAAAAGTAGTGGGACAGTCTCAAGGTACCTTATTCTGAGCTTATACTGCAATTACATTGTGTTGTAGATGACCTAATCTGATCACTTTTTCAGCCTTGGATTTGGCTTGACAGTATGAAGTCAAAAGGAATCCAGAGTGTTTCATAGATCAACATAAGTGACAGAATTATCTTTTTTTAAAAATAAAGATTAAGTAAAAGTTAACAAATATGTTAATAATGTTGCTGGAATCCACAATGAGTATTTTGAGCCCTATGAGAGGGGAACTCCATAGTGGAATAATTTCTACTTCCAAAATTTTTCTTTCTGCTAGAGTCTTGAGTTACTCTGATATAAATATCAGAATAAATCTTTCTAATTTAAAGCTTGATATTAAAACATAGATTTATCTTCATGTAAAACCAAAGATCTTTAAAATATAAAAATAAGCAAATACGTATGCATAAGCAACCAGCTTATTGTTTTGAAGTTTGAACATTTTCTCTGAAACAAATTGAAATTTCCTTCTCACGTTCTGTCTCTAACATTCCTGGTTTCTCCAGTGAGTCTCAGCTTGGTTTATCGCTGGCATGAGAGATAAGGGTTACAAAATGTTCAATTCCCAATAGAATTATAGCAGGAATTGACCCCTGTGTAATCCAAACTCTCCTTACTTTACTCCTCCTGCTTCCTGGGTGCAAGTGGTTAGAAAAAAGTTGAAAGTAAGCTCCTCCCTCACCTTTCTGAGATCAGTCGTTACCTGTATTGCCTCTTCTAGGACAGTGAAAGATAGCAGAAAAACTCAAGTTCTGCAGGGTATCCCTTGGTACCAAAGTTGTACCAACTTCCTAGTCTATTTTCCACTTTCATTTTTTCTTTAATCTGTTTACTCTTTATTCTCCCTCATCTGTCCTCTAGTTGTTTAGCTGCTTTACTGGACATCTCTTAAAATGACAAGAAAAATAAGGTGAGGAATCAGACAGTTTCTGTACTGAGGGTGTTCTTAGGGCTTAGCTCTTTTTCTCAAAACTAACAGCTTGAAAGAACAGACTCCTTTAAGGGTTATTAATCGCATTTGGTGCATAATATATAAAGATGCTGAAATAAATAATGGTTTAAAGAGTAGAAGGGGTAGAGGATCTTTTCACAGGAAAGTAGAGATGTGAATTCATTTATAATGTGATGTGGACTATAAACTTACTTTATATCTTGATATTTCTTTTTTTCTTTTTTAGTGTTTCAGAATTGTTGGAACTTTATGAGGAAGACCCTGAAGAAATCCTTTATAATCTTGGATTTGGACGAGATGAACCAGATATTGCTTCCAAAATTCCTTCCAGATTTTTTAATTCATCATCATTTGCCAGAGGAATAGATATTAAAGTATTTCTGAGTGCACAAATGCAACGGATGGAAGTAGAAAATCCAAATTACGCTTTAACAAGTAAGGTTTTTAAATGTTAGCGTATTATTTTTAAAATTATGGCATCTACACAGCAAGATGGTCTTGTTTTTAAAGCCTTACTAATTTCTAAGAATAATTGTGGAAATTTAATTATTGAGGTTAATACAATAGCTGTTTGCTTATTCTAAATTTTTATTATTCTATTTATAGAAGTTAATTTACCTATCCCCCCACCCCATTCTCCACTTAAGTGTTACATTGGAGAAGGTAACTTAGCTGTAGAACCTTACACATATCTCCAGATTGCTTTTGTTCCAAAAGAAAATAAATAAAGGAGAGGCCTTTCACTATTAGTTGAAATCAGTCACTTTCAGATGCTTTTCCTATAAATCTATAAAGGTATGGCTGATTTGATGATTTTTCACGTTAAATCTTCTGCCTTTTTTTTTTTTTTTCCTGTTGACCAGAAATCCCCACCAGTGGGAACCTAGGTGGTTCTTAGATTAGTTTTAAGAGATCTGTAAATCCAAGCCCCCTCCCATTAGGTATAAATATATACTTAGATATACTTAACATTTGGAAGAGTTCAACACCTAGAAAGAGAGTCACAGCTATAGATCAATAGCAGTCTTGTCTATTTTATTCCATGTTGTCATTATGCTTTGTCCTTCCTTCTGATTTTTTAAAAGGTAAATTCTGGTGTAAATTCTGGTACTTAACAGTGAAAAATCTTTCTCCCTCTCCACAGTAAATATAGAGGTTTTAAGTGTTAGACAAAGAAAAAAATCTGGTGTGATCTAACTAGTATAATTATTGAAATTCTGAACCATAATAATGGTTTAATTAATAATATGTGTATAATATATATATATTTTTATTTTTTTTACTTTTGTAGGCCGTTTTCGTCAAATTGAAGTGCTTACTACTGTGGCAAACGCATTTTCTTCTTTATATTCCCAAGTCTCTGGGACTCCCCTGCAGAGAATTGGAAGTATGTCCTCAGTGACCTCTAACAAGGAGACAGACTCACCTCCACCTTTAACCCGAAGTAACACTGCAAATCGCTTAATGAAAACACTATCTAAACTAAATTTATGTGTTGAAAAAACAGAGAAAGGAGAAGGTAGTACTCCTCCTTCCCTGGCAGTTGACAAAGGAAAGATCGTAAACATTTCAGTGATGGAAGAAAGTGGCAATAAAAATGATCAGAAATCTCAAAAAATTATGAAGAAGAAAGAGTCGTCTTCTATGTTGGCTACAGTTAAAGAAGAAGTATCAGGTGGTTCAGCAGCTTTTATGGAGAATTCTGACATTGATGGACTTTCTGATGAAGCAAATAGTAATTCTAACCATGAAGCTGAGAGTGGACAAAGTAAAGAAACTCAACGTCATGAGAATAAACTGGATGAGGAGTCTGGTATTCTAGAAACTGATTTAGGTAGTGATTTCAACATGTCCAGTCATAGTGAGCTGGAAGATGGCGGGGAGCTGAAAACTGTCCCTGTGTCCACGCCTGAAAAAGAGCCATGTGCCCCACTGATGATCCCATCCATAAGAAATATAATGGCGCAGCAGAAGGACTCCTTTGAAATGGAAGAGGTAGGTGGACAATCACTGAGGACTGTTCAAACAGTAGTTAGGAAAAAAAGTGCCCCCAAATGTTTTTGAAATGAAAGGCGGTGAATGGATGTATGCTAGGGAAAAATCATCTTGATTTTAACTTTTCAGGCTTTTTGTTTCACAAACCGAGATGTCACTGGCCCGTGTGGTGCCAGTCTAATGGCTCCTCTAGATCTTCTGTCACCATTGTTCTCCTTTCTCAGTTTTAACAGCTGGATGCTGTGAGACTGCCCAGAGAGAATACTCACACTCAGATCAATATTGCATAATAGTTAGAGATAACAGGCTTTGAAGTCAGATGGATTTGAGTTCTGTTTGGGCCACTGAATTGCTGCTGTGTGCCTTTGGGCAAGCTTTTCTTAGAAGGGTAAGTGTGAAGATTTTGAGTATAGGTCTGGGTACCGGACTAGAAAGAACAGAAGATGACAACTTTAATAGAAGCTTTTTGTTCCATTTAATTGTTCAGTTGCTCTTTTGTCTTTGTTTTGGTCTAAACTTGCCCTAGCATTCATAAAGTGTAACTTCTTGCCTTCCTGTAGGGCCCCTCTTCTATGACAATCGAATAGAGTGCAAATACTTGCTGGTTACTTGTAGACCTGATTTAGTGACTCAAATGGAAAAACACTCCTATGTGTAGCTTTTTAATTTCTAGAATTCTTGAATTCTAAGCCAGAGTTTTGCTACTGATACCATACACAAAAGTTCTTTACAATGTTAATTAAGTGCTAGGTAGATGTACTTTGGTGGCAGGTGAAGGTGAAGTCACTCAGTCTTGTCCGACTCTTTGCGACCCCATGGACTGTAACCTACTAGGCTTCTCTGTCCATGGGATTCTCCAGGCAAGAATATTGGAGTGGATTGCCATTTCCTTCTCCAAGGGATCTTCCCGACCCAGGGATTGAACCCAGGTCTCCCGCATTGGAGGCAGACACTTTAACCTCTGAGCCACCAGGGAAGCTACTTTGGTGGCAAGTGAACTTTAAAACGGTTGTTTTTTTATGGGTAGGGTTTTTTTTTTTTTTTTTGCTCCCTCTGCTGGCAAGAGCAGTTACTGAGGAAAGTAACTTCACATGGAAGTATATTTTTTTTGAAGTCCAAGATTACAGGCATGGATGGTTTAAGAATAACTGAAGATTTCTGTTTTCAAAAAATAATACATAGTCAACCATAGCTATGTTGTAAATACAGGGAATTTTAAGGATAATCTTTATTCTTCAGATATATTTCAAATATGGATAAAAACCTCTTAGAATTGTGTTTTTAATCCCTTTGGGAACTTTAAAGAAAGCTTATAGAACAATGGATAAAGAAAGGAAATAGTGTGTTTCTTTAATTTCCTTTTCTCCCAAGCTTGTTGAATCATACCGACAAATGAAGAGAACAATCTTATTAAAGCAGACTTTTAGATCCCATTCAAAGTAGGTTGTTACTTTTTTCTTTTGCACTCTTTTCCCTTGAGGCTTGATTCCTATTGGGAACTTTCTTCCTTTTGTAAAAACATCGACTAAATATAAGCTAGAGCACACACACACTTGTCTCCCAGTAAGCCAGTTTTCAGGTTACTTGAATGCCAACTGTTCTAGGTAACTAGGTGGGAGAAAAAATTAAAGACGTGGCTCTGTGTATGAAGCTGCCTGGTACCCCTGAGGCAGAAGGTAAGATCTGACAGTCACCAGGAACAGAGAGAAGAACTATTTAAATGTAAAAAGAGTTAAATAGATGACAAGACTGAGCCAGACCTTGGAGACTGAAAATGATTATCTCTTAAAATTTAAAAAAAAAAGGCCAGACATTATTTTCAATTAAAAATCAATTTGCCTTGTAAAAGCTATCTTGCAGGCTAGTTTCAGTGTATCTGAAAGTTTTAAAGACTTACTCTTGAGTTTTCTAATTCTTAATGACTTGCTTGGATTATTCTTGTGTTCTTGAAATAATTTATTTCAATAAATACATCATGGTAATTGTCTAGAGCCACAGATTAGTAGTATGAATGATTCACAGTTAAACCAGAATGAAAAATCATACTCTATAAGCAATTGTTCATCTTTTAGGTGTAAAGGAAAAATTTCTTACATATTGAACTTTAAAGGAAGGAGAGATTTTATCTATGTATTTCTGTAAATAAGTTGCCTTGTGTCTCTTTATAAATAAGTTTATATTTAAATTAAGATACCATTGGCTGCATATGCAATTTTTTAACATACTGACTCTTTAGTAAATGTTTCTAATCCTGTCTTCACACTGATTACTGACTTAACATATTATGTACTTCATTACTTATTTTTAGCCATTAAATTTCAGGATTCTTCTTATTACATTTACTGGCCTGAGTTAAAGTAATCCCAAACCAGTCAAATACCTGACAGTTAAGTTGTTCCATTGGTCTTTCAGAATAAGACTTGAATTTGGGTCTTTGTATAAACCTACCCCTTTTGATTTATGCCACACAATTTGTACAGTCCGACTGGTTAATAGGGTCAGACACTGGCAAGCACTCAAGCATGCAATGCACAGCTTCATGCCCCTTCTTTGGGAAAATAATGCTTTCCTTTGAATTTTTTGAGGTATCATTAAAAATTAGGATTGTGATTTTTGAAGCTTCAGTTTTGGTTTTTTGCTGTACTAAGTTGGTTTTTGTTTTTTTGCATGCTAAGTCAACTGTAATCATATCCAACTTTGGGTAACCCCATGGACTGTAGTCCGCCAGGCTCCTCTGTCCATGGGATTCTCCTGGCAAGAATACTGGAGTGGGTTGCTGTGCCCTCCTCCAGGGGATCTTCCTGACCTAGGGATTGAACCCATGTCCCTTATGTCTCCTGCACTGGCAGGCGGGTTCTCTGCCATTAGTGCCACCTGGGAAGACCTTTTTGCTATATAAGTTTTTTTAAATCTTAGAGGAAGGGTTCTTTGAGTTAGAACATTCTATGTGTTGCTGTTCTATAAAATACAGCACAACAGTATTGTGCCTAAGATGTGTTTCAGTCAAGATAAATGTGACAGGCTTTGAAAAACCAAACTAGGTATCTGCATGGTAGCAGGACATTGATTTAAAAAGAAATCTTTGTTTGATTAAAACATTTTTAAAATGTAGTAACTCAAATGTGTGGATTATTCTAAAGCTGTTTTCCTATAGCTTTAAATCCCAAAACACTGAGACCCAGTGATTTTATCATTTTGGTTTAGTGGTGTTTTTTTTGTTTTTTGTTTTTTTTAATTTTTATTATGAGAAGCTTCAAACTTACCCAGAGATCAAATAGTAGAGGGAATACCCATTATCCATCACTCAATTCAGTTATCAATATTTAGCTATAGTTGATAAAAGATCAGCTTGTAGCAAATGACCAGAATTTCACTGAGGATTTAAAACCATGGAATAGGAAAAATCTTGCCAAATAAATCTCAAGATCTGTGTTTGGGTTATAATTTTCTGTGGGGCACCCCATCTTGAATTTGAATGCTTTCCTCTGCACAACTGTAACCAATAATGAAACATAATAAGCTATGAAATTCAACCATTATCACTAGCAAGTCTTTTTCTATCTTCCAAGTGATTGATCATTTTGCATAAGTGGGAGGAAGGATCCTAACTTTAGTGGCTTTATTAGTAAAATATGATATTGTCAGCTCATTTTTAAGGGCCCTGTTCTTTTTTTCTTTGTTAATTATGGAATTATGGAATTTGTAGTGGAGGGAGAGAGGGAGTTTTTTTTTTGGAGTAGCATCTTGAAGGATAGTTCACTGAGGATACATATACATTAAAGTCATGTTATCTTGTGACTAATTTTATAAATCTAAAGAATAGAATAGGGAATTCCCATGGTGTAGTGGTAAAGAGTCTGCTTGCAATGCAAGAGACACAGGTTTGATCTCTGGGTCGGAAAGACCTCCTGGAGAAGGAAATGGCTACCCACTCTAGTATTCTTGCCTGGGAAATTTCATGGACAAAGGAGCCTGGAGGGCTACCGTCCATGTGGTTGCAGAGAGTTGAACACGACTGAGCACACACACGAAGAACAGAATATGATGATTCTGCATTTAAAAATGAGAGATCATAATCTTTCACCTAAGCTGAGATTCTTAGAATAAAATTAAGGAGACATTTGGATTTCTGTTACACTTTTTCAGTCTGTTTGATATTTGGTTTACAGAAAACTCTTTGAAGTAGGCTAGGCCTGAATAGAGGCTAATAATAGACCTTCTGTTGACTATAAAAAGAAAATGAATTTTGTTTCTTTGCACACAAAACAATGGTTTTCCTGTTGAACTTATGTCTGCTGCTTTGAAGAATATAATTTTTTTGATAATAACAAAGAATAGTAGAAACTATTTTATATATAATTTATAGGTGATGGTTTTAAATGGCCAGTATGCTTTCAGTTTTCAAAAGATAGATAAACATGGATTCATGTTCAACTATGTAGCTGCTGCTACTGCTAAGAACAAAGCACAAGTCGGAGCAGTTTTAAAACTGGATAATAAGATCTTTAACCTTTGAAGTTTTTCATGTTGGCTTTTCCACTCTCATTCCTATGGAGTATTTCTTACTCTGGAATGGGATTCATGACTCAAAAACAGGGTTCTATCTAAAACTTGTTTGCTGTTTACTTTCCAGTTTGTTCAAGGCCAAAAGCCCAAATGTTTGGTGAGTTTTCCACTTTACTAGGATGTTATTTCGTATTTTAAGTACAAATCATTCCAGAGTAAACTGTTGGGCATTATTATTATACTCCCACAAGTATTTGATTTTAGGATAGAGTTAAGTTGTTAGGATAGGTAGAATATTGGAGGAGTAGGTATGATGAGTAAAGAATCAGGTAGTTCCTGAATTACGTAGTTGTTCAGGTAGGAAAACAAAAAGACAGCATAAAAGGACAGCTTCTGTTGGTTTGGTATCTTTTTGAACATAATTTTCATGGAGAATTTATGGCTAAGATCTTTCACATTTTAATCCTGTAATGAAACCTGCTTGTCCATGCACAACTTCCAAGTTGTGTCTTAAAAGAACATTGATGTCAAGACAAAGCCGTCTTACACATGAGTGGTTATGTGAAACCTGAAAATGTGTGGACTTTTGTAAGATTTTGCAATGGGAGCATGATGTGCTATTTTTCAAGATGCAAGACTTGTAATTGCCCTAAGTGTGTGCCAGTGTGCTGCAGTGAGTGTATTAGTGTTTCTCTGGGACTGACTTTACACTTGTAAGTTTAACGTTTAGAGAAGAACTTTTTCTTATGGCTCTGTTTTTCATTTAATAGCAACTTATTTTTAATGAAGTATTATACTTTACACATGTAGTTAGTTTTCTTTGTTAGCTATAAACTTAAAGTCCTGTTGTTAACTGAAAAATAGATCATAAAATTGAGATGTGGGACATTATAACAATTTTGAGATAGACTGCACTTTTTAAATATACAAAGCGTTGGTACCTTCTTAGTTAGATTGGTTGTTAGTAAATGATTATTAAGAAGTAGTCTTCTTTGCCACAGATTCTTCAAGTTTTAACTACCTAAAACTCTTCTATAGGTCCAAAGTACAGAGGGGGAAGCTCCTCATGTTCCAACCACTTACCAGCTAGGTCTTAACAAGTCAAAAAGAGGTAAGTAAACCCATACTCACTGGTATCTAAGCACATTACCAGAATGTCTTTGGGTGATGTGGAAAAGGTATTTTTTTTATTGGTCAGTGTTTGCAGTGCTTATAAATAAAAAGAAAATTAACACAGGTGTACATGCTTCATGATGGTTTGATTGTAGAATCTTTGGTATCTTCCTGAAGACTTTTGTGCTCATAAAGTAATTTTAATTCACTTATCTTGTAATGACCTCCTTGCACAATTATGTGTATTCTACATAATGTTTTAGTTCTGCACAAGGGCTAGATGGGAAGTGATAGAGCAACAAAGTCAAGCCTACTTTTTACATGCTTATGTTTGAAATATAGACTTGTATTGGCCACCTCTGGGTTTTCATTACTTAAATCTAGCTCCTAGGTAGAATACATGAATGTGCCTCTGGCAGAAAACACCAGTTTCTCAGCGATAGTTAAAGCTAGTTAAATTCAAACTAGATCAAAGGTGACTTGCTGTAGGTACTGTTGTTCTCTTGAGTTATTAATTATTGACCAAAGACCCTTTGCATCAATTTCTTTGACTTGCAACAAGAAAAACATGTCTGATCATCTTTAAAGTTGTAAAGCTTTGGAGATTTAGGGAGAAAGGAAAGGAGAAGAGAAGTTAAATGACCACTGAAGGTAGGAGTATTTATTTTTAAAACTTCACACATGCTGAACCACCCTGTTGTTTTGTGTTTTTTTTTAAAGCAAAGATTCATATGTATGTTCCTAGAATAGGAAATTACATGTTCTCTTCTGATCTCTGGAGTGACTCCATATGAAACAATCTGCATATAAATTTTCTTTTTTTATTGCAGTACAGTACTGACAAACAAGATCCCCACTCTCCCTAGGTCACCACAGTTCTGGTCAGACACGAAATGAACTTTACTGCTTAATTTTTTTCCCTTTGTGAGTCCATAAATATACGTGTTCCTGAGCTGTAAGGCAGAGTTCATAGCCGTCCAGGAATCTTTGCTTTAGATAGGATGCATTGGATAAAGCAGCTTGCCCTGTGTCAAAAGGGGGATAAAAACAGTATAATTACCTTAAGATCCTTGAGGAGTAAGCTTCCTGTGGCGGGAAAGACGGAATGTGGTTTGTATTCACATCTGAGTTTCTTCCTCTTGTCTTCTGTAGGAGCTCTTATTTCTGGTGGCATAACTAAAAATGGTAACATTTTTTTGAATGACATCTCTGTAAGTTAACAGTAAAATAGTTTTGCGTATATACATGAAGGAGGGAGAAAGAACAATAGGGTTTTAGTCATTTTTTTGAAAGCAGCCTTCCAATTTTGATGTGATATGCAAGTATGTTAATCCTAGTGGCAGAGTTTGAATCACTGGTAATATATTCATCTCACAAGGTTAGTAAAAATGCACACAGCGCATGTATGAAAATACTTCCCACTTTGGTAATAGAATTTTTGAAGCTACAGTAATCTAAATCTCAGATCCAGTACCGGGATTTACAATAGAGGTTTAGTGATGCAACTCATGTCACAGTTTAACATTCAGTAGGTATGTTAAGGACAGTCCAACAGGTTCCTTATTGCCAAAGATGTTCAATATTTTCTTTGGCCTAGCAGAGTATACAGGTGTACTGTTTCTCTGTGATACTGGATAAACAGAATTTACGCCTTTGTTTTGTTTTCACTTTAATATTTGCTTTAACTTCCTAGTTTTTAATAAGAAATACTGTCTTACCTCTTCAGTTAGGACAAAAGTCTGTTTCTTCTTAATTCTGCCTTTTTCTTTGGTAAACTGTTTTTTGTGAAACTGAAATGTCTGACTAAAGAATCTCAGTTGTGATTTATAGTTTACAAAAATGGTTTCACCTACATTCTACTTAGTTTCTGAAGTAACACTGTAAGGTAGGAGAACTGTTATCTCATTTTCTGAGGAGAGAAGTTACTGCTTATGGTGATAAAGCCAGAACTAGACCCCGGTCTCCTTGTTCTTTCTGCTGCCTGACGTCTGCTCTGAAGCCTAAGCAGTCTACACTTGACCTGATGTGTGTGTGAATTCAGACTGGGCTGACTGCGGAGGAGTGCGCTTGGCGCAGGCTGTGTTACACGGTGGCCAGGACAGACCTCAGGGGAGAGAACCAGAGGGAAGCTGGTCAGGGCTTCCTGGGCTCTTTGGCAATTGCCCTTTACCCAAGCAGATTGGGCAGTTTCACTTCTAAATCCTCTAAGCAACTGTTTAAGTCTGTTGTTGCTTTATGGAGATAACTTTATGGAGATTGATTAATTCAGCGAATACGTTTTTATTGTTGGCTTGTTTTAGTTACTTGGGATACAAAAAGGAGTAAATAAGGTTCCTGTTTTCAGAACACTGACAATCTAGTTTTTCTTTTTAAAAAGATATGCAAACATATAATTATGGTGATGACTCCTGTGGCATGTTAATGATTTTCACAGATAATATACTGTATAATTAGTACCTGTGGTAACAGCTTACTCTAGTTCAGTTTCACAATTATTACAATTTACCTAAACTTATCAAGATATGGATCAGTTCCTTATATTTAATTACGCAGTTTTGTTGACTTCAAAACATTACAGAATTATTTTACGTTTTTAATGGGAAAAATATTATTCCATTCATGTTGCTCCAGGTTGAACCTAAGGTAATTAGAATATTTTTCCAAGTCCGGCAACCAATAGTTAATTTTGGATTTTATTCAAACATATTATGGAATACTTCCTATCATTCTAATCTTAAATGAATATGGACTTGGTAAACACAGTTTATTTAACCTGTTGCTTCTGCAGAAGTTGACTGTGGCATGAAATGTCAACCTCAGTAAATGTAGCAGCTGTAAAGTCTCCCCCACTGTGGTGCTCACAGTGTGACTGGGCATGTGATAATGCCTGCTGTGCTTAGTTGGTTTTTTAATTACTTAAAAAAATTTTTTTAGGTTATACTAACCAGGAATGATAAAAATTAACAATATTACCTTCTAGTTGAACCTATGTGATTTTCATTCAGCTAATGAATAATTGTTTCATAACTTACAAATGTTTGCATCATTTGAAACATCAGAGACATTTAAGTTTTCTCATATATAAATTATTAATTTGTTGGCCTTGATTGTATTTTTATTTTCTTATTGGGAAGGTAACAGGTGTTTTTTAAATACGTAGAATTTTATTTGTTTATTTTCGGTCATGCTGGGTCTCTGTGGCCACACACAGGCTCTGTCTAGGGGTGGCGAGCAGGGGCTACTTGAACGCTGCGGCGCCTGGGCTCCTCACTGCAGGGGCCTCTCTTGCGCGGAGCACAGGCGTAGACGCACAGGCTTCACCGCAGTGGCCTCTTGCCGCGGAGCACGGGCTGTAGACGCACAGGCTTCCCCGCAGTGGCCTCTTGCTGTGGAGCACGGGCTGTAGACGCACAGGCTTCCCCGCAGTGGCCTCTTGCTGCGGAGCACAGGCGTAGACGCACAGGCGTAGACGCACAGGCTTCCCCGCAGTGGCCTCTTGCTGCGGAGCACAGGCGTAGACGCACAGGCTTCACCGCAGTGGCCTCTTGCTGCGGAGCATGGGCTGTAGACGCACAGGCTTCCCCGCAGTGGCCTCTTGCTGCGGAGCACAGGCATAGACGCACAGGCTTCACCGCAGTGGCCTCTTGCTGCGGAGCACGGGCTGTAGACGCACAGGCTTCCCCGCAGTGGCCTCTTGCTGCGGAGCACAGGCGTAGACGCACAAGCTTCACCGCAGTGGCCTCTTGCCGCGGAGCACGGGCTGTAGACGCACAGGCTTCCCCGCAGTGGCCTCTTGCTGCGGAGCACGGGCTGTAGACGTGCAGGCTTTAGTGGCTGTGGCACATGGGCTCTAGGTCACAGACTCAGTCGCTGTGGCCACTGGGCCGAGCTGCTCCGTGGCGTGTGGGGTCTTTGTGGACCAGGGCTCACACTCTTCTGCATGGGCAGGTGGATTCTTGACCACTGAGCCCTAGGGAGGCCCATAGGTGTTTTTATACACTGTATTTAAACTTCTGATTTCACCCAAGTGTCTTTATATATTTTACATAATGAAAATGGTTTATTTGGGACTTTTAATTTTTATTAGAGCCATTTTTCATTTCAGCAGGTTGTTCTCCAAGGATAAGACCAAAATACAGTATAATTAGAGCTTAATTTGCAACTAAACACTGAGAATTTCTGATGTGGTTCAGTTTTATTTGAATTCAGGTCACTTCCTATGCTTTGAAGCCGCAATTTGGCATAAGTAATCCATACTTTTCTAAGAAAGAGTCACTGTTGTATACCCTGTATCTTTTGGAAATCATATAATAAAGGTACTCACTGAAGTCCTCTATAGCAGTTTTGTATAACTGCATTTCTTTTTTGGTAGATCAACTATTACGTACTGCAAGTCAGCACTCTGATAGCAGTGGTTTTGCTGAAGATTCGACAGACTGCCTCTCGCTTAATCATCTTCAGGTAATATTTCCTATTGTAGTAGGCGTTATGGTTAACTTCTTTATATTTAGGTGATTTTTCACTGTCTGTATATTTAAGACAATCTGTGCAGTCTTTATTTTTCAAATGATAACATCTGCATCCTAGAATTTTAGTCTCATTTATCTGAGCATTTGTTTATAAATTTTAAGTTACACTAATTCTTCATCTTTCTCTGAATGAATATTTAAAAACAACAACAAAAAAAGATTCTCCTTCATTTTTGGACCACCAATAAACGAGTATTTTAATCCTTAACCTATTTTGTGTTTTTTAAAAAATTTTCTACCATCATTGTATTTCAATGAAAGAAAATGAAAGTGTTAGTCACTCAGTCTTGTCCAACTCTTTGCCACCCAGTGGATTTGCCAGGCTCCTCTGTCCATGGAATCTTCCAGTCAGGATTACTGGAGTGGGTAGCCATTCCCCTTTCCAGGGGATCTTCCCTACCCAGGGCTCAAACCCAGGTCTTCAGAATTGCAGGCAGATTCTTTACAATCTGTGCCTGTATTTCAGTATTTTATAATAATTAATAACTAACTGAAACTGTGGATCCATAGCTTGCTCAGTATTACTTGACTTTTATGCTATAGTGTGTTAGATAATCCAGAAGACAGGCATGTTTTAAACTGTCCTCAAGGAGCTTATAGTTTATGTGTGCAGTACATAATGTACATGAAAAGTGTTTAAAACATCTGTAAGGAAATTTTAAGAGGAAAACCAGAATAAGAGAAAAAAAGAACCTAAAAAAGTATCTTAGAAACAGCATTTAAGGAGTAGACAGTGAGGAGAAGTTTCTAAGGAGATTCAGAATAATCCAGCAGCCATAAAAATGGAGAGATGGAGGACAAACTTTTAAAAGGAGAGCTGTAGCCATCGGAGTGAAAAGATGAAAATTTGCTTAATTCTGAAATTGAGTACTTGAGTGAGTAGTTCTGATGCATTGAATGAGAAGCGTGATTAGAGAGTAAATCAGTGACAGAGAAGATATGAATTATGTTCTTTTTTCAAATAAGGATGATAGCTAAGGGCTATAGGTCTTTTTGTCTTTTTTATACAGTAATGATTTAGGAAAGTTGTTTGGCTAAGAGAAGGAGAGCTTGATGCAGAAAAGTCTGGGATGAACCTGGAGAAATACCCTAACTTTTGAAAGGAGGTAGTCAGAAGTACAGATTGGAGGGATTAGCTTTGAAAAGAGACACAGTTTTCTTTCAGAATGGAGAGGAGGGAATGATGGGGTAAGGTACAGGGAAGTTTGTAGGTATCAAGGAAGAAGTTAAGATATTTTTGTCTGTTTTCTCTGAGTCAGTGTCATATGTTGGAAGGAATGGGGTGCTTAGTTGCCCAGTCATGCCCGACTCTTTGCAACCTCGTGGAATGTAGTCTGCTAGGTTCCTCTGTCCGTGGAATTTTTCAGGCAAGGTTACTGGAGTGGGTTGCCATTTCCTCTTCCAGGAAGGAAAGGAGATGGGTGTTGAAAGGGGGTATTTAAGGAAAATAGTAAAGATCTGGAATAATCGTTGTGAGAAAGCAGAGTTGTTGATCAAGGACACTGAGAGCAGTTTAGAGCAGCACCAGAGCTAAAACCAAGGTGGGAGACCCCGAAAGTGTAGAAGCCGCATAGCAGTTTGGTATTTTGTTAATGCTTATTAACATAATTAAAATTAACTTATTTGAGTTCCCCGTCCTTCTCCCTGTTTTCCTTTCACAGGTTCATGAGTCCTTGCAGGCCATGGGGAGTAGTGCAGATAGCTGCGACAGTGAGACAACAGTCACATCATTTGGAGAAGACCTTGTCACACCAACAGCACAAGACCAGCCTTATTTTAATGAGTCAGAGGAGGAGTCTCTTAAGTGTCCTCAGATGGAAACAGAAAAGGCAGCAACAGTTGCTGAGAAAAGGTCAGATGGCCAGGATTCCCTCCAGTGCCAGACTATTGAGAACATAGGACATCAGCAGTCCACCTGGAGTGCAGGGGATCACGTTACTGAAATTACTGGAAGGAAAGAGGGTGTGTCTCCAGCGCAGCCTGTGGAATTACTAAGGGAAGCAAGTGCTGAAAGTGATGTGGATAAAAGCAGCGAATGTGAATTTGTCCAGTATACCACCCACCATATTCTTAAATCATTGGCTTCTATTGAAGCTAAATGCAGTGAGAAAGGGGCTGAAAATACAACGGGGTCTCCCTCTTCTGTGGACAGAGTTAATACAGCTTTACAGAGAGCGCAAATGAAGGTTTGTAGTCTGTCTAATCAAAGAGTGGGGCGTAGTTTGATAAAGTCAAAAGATCTGTTGAAACAGAGGTACCTGTTTGCAAAAGCTGGCTATCCTCTAAGGAGGTCTCAGTCTTTACCAACCACCTTGCTGAGCCCAGTAAGGGTTGTGTCATCTGTCAATGTCCGGTTGTCCCCTGGAAAAGAGACCAGATGCAGCCCACCATCCTTCACCTACAAGTATACACAGGAGGAGGAACAGAGACTAGAAAAAGAAGTGATAGAGCACGATGGTCAGTCTTCGGTCAAATCCACTATTTTCATCTCTCCAACATCTGGGAAGAAAGACGCCGCCGCCCCGAGCGAGGTGACCCGGCTGGAGGAGTGCCATCAGTGGAGGACTCCGGTCTGTGCGCTGTCTGCTCCGGCGCCTGCGTCTCAGTCCGCCTGCTCCCTTCACTCTCTCCACTCCGAGTGGCAGGAAAGGCCCCTGTGTGAACACATGAGGACTCTGAGCACTCACAGTGTTCCCAGCATAGCAGGCGCCGCCTGCAGTGCCTTCCCGTCCGCTCTCGGATGTCCTTACTCACACAGACACGCTGCCTCCCCTTACCGAGCGTGCTCTATGAACCCCCCTTCTGCCATCGAGATGCAGTTGCGAAGAGTGTTGCATGATATTAGAAATTCACTGCAGAATCTTTCACAGGTATGAAACCAAGTGTATCTTGCTCTTGTTTTCTTTTATTGGTCTGAGTACCTCTTAATTCACTGAAAAGCTAGGAGCCATCAGACGTAACCACCTCAGCCTCGTTTTCCTACATCCCTAAATTGATCTCTACCTGCCCCCCCCGCCACCTCCTCCCAGCCTCTTCCTTCCTAGCTCAAGGGAAAAGCTGTAACTAATTCTGAACAAGGTGAATGTCTCTGTTCACAATCTCCCTCCCTTCTAGAGAGGAGATTTTGTTTTCTAGGTGTCTTCCTTTCTTTAGCCTCTCCTCCATTGTCTCTGTCTTAGTCAAGCTGTCTTTGTCATTAAAAAAGAAAACTTCTCAAGCGCTGTCTGTCCTTTTCTCTTCCATCTGACAGTGTTCACCACTTCTTTCTAAGTTTTCCTCCCTTGGCTTCTGTGTGGCCGTGTGTTCTCCTGGCTCCACCCGTTGCTCTCTGACTAAGCTTTTCCTTCATCTGCTGACTCCTGATGCTGGTCTCCTGGTACAGAATTAGTCTGCTTCCACTGGGTTAAAAGAAGAGAAAAAAATCAGGTAAACGTGTGAGTCTAATCTGTGTGTCTTGTCACTTTTAAAGTCACTGCTCTCAGATTTGTTAGTGGGATGGGAATAATTTCCAAAATAAGTTTTGAGAAAGAATTGTCTCTTGGTTTGCCTTTCACATTCCCTTTCTAAATCTCTTTCTAAGCTATTTAGATTAGGCAGTTGAGGAAACGAAGAAAATGACAGTGCAACGTAATGAACGGGGGTGTTCAGCTAAGAGTCAGAAGCGTGGAGTATGTATGATCCATTCCTTTTCATGATGACGTAGTAGACAGGAAGCCCCTTTGACAGTAAAAATGAAAGTTGGAAACCTTTCAAGTTATGTAGTAAAACACACTTTTAAGTAGAGATTTTATCCTCATGATGATTGTCTTTTACTAATGATTTTCAGCCTAACCAGAAAGTGGGTGTTTCTCTTTCCTCCTTATAAAATGTAGTTCTGTCTACAAATGAGAAATTAACCTTTCAGCTGCAGTTACGGGAAGCTGGGGATTCCCGGGGTCCTGTCCACCTACACCTTCATGTTCCACCTGTCTAGACCAGCTTGTTCTGCTCTAGATGTGGTTTTCTCTTCAGTGTTCACCAGTAACTCAGCTGATTTCCCCATCCTCACTCCACCCCACCTCAGGAGACACGTGCTGTGTATCACCTGGCCTCTGCCTGTGTCTCCAGGCCCATTCCCTGTGAGCATGCCCCACATACGCATGCAGGCTCCTACCTAGGTGTGTGTCCCTAGCTGTCTGTTTATTTTTACACATGCCACATTTTTTTTTTTAACCTGGGATGGCCTGCCCTTGCCTTTCTTCACCTGACCAAGCCCTGTTTACTGTTAAGATACAGCTCAAGTGTCGCCACTGTTGAGAACACTTCACCTAATCTGGATTTTTGATTGTTTTCATCATAGCAGTCCCCACACCAACCCCAGCCAATATTGTGTATATATTTCTACTTCTGTTTTCTCCTTGTTTCTTCCACTGTGAGAATGCTTGAAGGCTGGGAATGCCTTCTATCTTCCTTTTATCTTTTTCACTACCTAAGTGATGCATAGTAGATACTCAGATATCTGAGTGAGTATGGTGATTGCTTGCTGCTTTCTTCAGCCAAGTCAGTAGTTTCTGTGATCTCAGAATGACATTTGCTATTGCGTCTATATTTCTGAGTTTTGTTTTTATTTCTTCTACTTTCTCAAGGCAAGAAAGAGGTCCTGTTAAGACATATTAATAGATTTAAACTATATGTGTTCCTTTGCCTCTTTCCTGTTCCAAATACACTGACTTATAACTAAAACAGATAGGAATTGTAGGTGGTACTGGTGACTGATTTATCTGATTTCAGCTTATAACATGAAGTGATTTTAGGTTTTGTTTTATGCCCCAAAGAGAAACATATGTACTCCCAAATTCTGCCTTAGATGATGTGGAAGTAGTCACTTTAACATTGCTTTCTAATCAGACTTTCACTCTTTTGAAGTACCCTGTGATGAGAGGACCTGATCTTGCTGCTGCTCCGTACAGTACTCAGAAATCATCTGTTCTACCTCTTTATGAAGTAAGTTGTTACTTAAATCTCTGTGTTACAGAATAATTTGTGTGATTTAGAAGTTAATGCTGTTATATTGCATTTTAGAATACTTTTCAGGAGCTCCAAGTAATGAGGCGGAGTCTGAATTTGTTTAGAACGCAAATGATGGATTTAGAATTGGCAATGCTGCGTCAGCAAACCATGGTTTATCATCATATGACTGAGGAGGAAAGGTAAAAGTTCATATGTCTTAATGTTGACTTAAAATATTTTTCATTCTAAAAAGCATTGTTAACTTTTTTTTTTTTTGGAAGCTGAATTTTATTTTCACCACTGTGTACCCTTTATCTAGTCTGTGAACCAGTGTAAATAAAATTGGGCACAATGTTTTGCTAAGTAAACATCTCTGTCTTCGCTGAACTGAGGAAGACAGTGATTGGAATCTGTTTCTTATTGTCTGGAATATTTGTGATGGAAGCTAGAGGAAGAAAAACCAGTTATAATGGTTATACTCATTGCAGACGCTGTTGTGCTAATCTATAGAACTTGGAGTTTCAGTAACTTCCGAAAGCTTGTGGGAATTGTGATACTGAGTTTCCCAACTGCTTTTTTCAAACTCTGTGCCTGCTAATAGATATGAAGTTGATCAGCTGCAGAGTTTGAGAAATTCAGTCCGAATGGAACTCCAGGACCTGGAGCTGCAGCTGGAGGAGCGCCTACTGGGGCTGGAGGAGCAGCTGCGCCCTGTGCACGTGCCTTCACCCTTCCGCCCCTCGGCACTCATGGTATGCTTCCTCGGGTTGTTACAGTTTTTTCACTCAGAACTTGTTAATAGCATTCCACACAATTTAGGACAAATGCCTTAATTTAAAAACAACGTATTTTTAATGGCATTAGAGACATGCAGTGTTTAATGAGCCTTTCCCACAAATCAGTGACATGTGTAAGTTGTGGTTAATATCTTAAATATTTAGCCTATATATATATATATATATAAATACATTGAAAAATG
>SJYQ01003319.1:24504-35114 GCA_006410935.1 Redunca redunca
TTAATAATAGAGAATAAAGAGCAATGCAAAAATTTAAGAATTTTAAAGGAAAAATGATAGTAGGTTAGCATATGACTAATTTAGATGTTACTGATTGTGTATAACTGAAGAATACACATATATATATTTCATGTAACCTCTTTTCCCTCCTTTCTTGCCTTTGGGAAAAAAAAACTGTTCCTTTTACATTTTTCCTTTATTTTGGATTCTTTTCCATTCTGTATTTTTTTTTAGGAATCAAATAAGANAAACACATATACAAATGAGAATATAGACAAACTCTCTCTCTATTTTATACCACTATTCTTACTCCTAATGTTCCTTTTCATGCAATTTGAATTTCAACAATTGTATTCTTATTTTTGCCAAAATCTTTCAGTTGTAGAATATATTGTTTTGAAATGTTGAAACTGAACTCTTCTCTTTGTTAACTGAACATAACTGATTTTGTTAAAAACAATTGCATGAACACACATGTATATATATGCACACATAGCAAGTAGAAAAAGAATGTGTGTGTGTGTGTGTGTGTATATATATGTATAGCACAGACTAAGCATATCTTGTCAGTGAATATCTCATCAACAGTTTTGATCTGAGAAATGTGCATTGGTGAGATCAGAGAATCAGAACATCTTCTATGCAACCTTCAGTCACAGTAACACATTTTATAGTATCCTGTGACAGATGAGGCTGACTTTTGTGACATAAAGGACTGCTTTAGAGCAATAATTAGCTCATTTTATTATAAAGCACTTGCAATTTGAAAAAACTACACATAGACACACACACATATATCACATATATATGTATATATTGTTTTGCTTTTTCAGGGAATGTGTGGCAGTAGAAGCGCTGATAACTTGTCATGCCCTTCTCCATTGAATGTAATGGAACCAGTAAGCCTCTTTCCTTTTAAATCACTGGGGAAGGGAATGATATCATATCTCATAAACACACAGTTTTCCTAATGTAGATTAAAAAAATTTAAATACACAATTTGATAAGTTAGTTAATTTGATTAGAAGTGAGTCTGGCATTTCTTGAAGTCTGTTGCCATCTTTGGCCACCAGAAAGCCAGTTAATTGCAATAATGATTTATCTTCATGGCCTAAAGGAAATAATGCATCATAAAAAGTAATTTATAGTTCAGGAAATGTGCTTTCACAGTCTTGATTCCAGGTTCTTTAAGTAATTGGATCTTTAAGATGACTACATTTTGAACAAAGATGGATTTTTATTGTATTTTAAACGAATTAGTTCATTTGAGGACATTATGAGTTTTTTTTTACTGGTTACTTTTCTTTGTAAGTAATTTGGACACCCATGTGGAACCAAGTAAAATTTCATCCAGCTATAGCCTCGTTAAACATTTTATGGCTTGGTCTCACTGTGAATTTGAATTTTTCTTGCTGTTTTTGCAAATGAAATTGGTTAGTAACTAAATGAGTGCATTCGAATCATGTCTCTACAAGTTAAATGATTTGGGGCAACATCGAGGATATTAATCTTCTTTTAACTACCAATCTTAATTTAAAGAGAGAAGAATTACAGTTTTTCTGATCTCTAGGTCACTGAACTGATGCGGGAACAGTCATACCTAAAGTCTGAATTGGGCCTGGGCCATGGAGAAATGGGATTTGAAATTCCTCCTGGAGAAAGCTCAGAATCTGTTTTTTCCCAAGCAACATCAGAGTCATCTTCTGTATGTTCTGGTCCCTCTCATGCCAGTAGAAGAACTGGAGTACCTCCTGTTGACTCAGTGGGCAAACCCAAAACCCACCTGGTACCAAGCAAGAAATTATTCCGAGCGTCAGTGGCCCTAACACCAACTGCTCCTTCTAGAACAGGATCTGTGCAGACACCTCCAGATGTGGAAGGTTCTGAGGAAGCTGGAGCAACTGAAGAAACCTCAGAAGCTGTAGGACCTAAATCTGAAGTGGAGGAAGAACATGGAAAAGTCTCATTATTGCCAGCTGCTGAGGAAGTGCATAAAAATGTGGAGCAAGATGAGTTACAGCAAGTCATAAGGGAGGTGAGTAAAATCTATGCTTAATTAATTTATTTTGAATAGATTTTAACATTAATTATTTATAAGACACTCCTCTGATTCACTGTATTCAGTAATTTTCCCATTGATCCAGCTCACGTCTGTTATGTTTGTAATGCTGTTTCTGCAAATTTCATACTCCCATGTGAAATAATTGCGATTCTCTATATTCACTCTGGTGAAGAAGGTATGTGTAGGTTTCAAAATAGGTGAACATGTGACAAGGACTTTAGACCTCTGTTTCCACCTTTGTAAAATTAAGGATTATAGTTTAGATATCTTCCAAGATTAAAATCTACCATTTTATAATGTCAGTTGAGATTTTAAGAAATATGAAGCATTTAATCTATTTGGTTTAGTGAGTAGAGACCTATAGAAATTAAGTAAGTCATTCAAAGATAGAAGTATAGAATTAAAGTTTACCCTGTGTGATTAGCAGTATGCAGACCTGAAACATTTAGCAGTAGTTCTAGGTTACCGAAAGGACTGCAGAAACTTAGGAAGACTAGTAATTAAAGGCAAAATATTTGAGAAATTAGTAAAATAGTTGCTTTTGGCACCAGGATCAGATAGTAAGGAACAGTATGGATATCATTTTAAAAAGGAGACTGCTATAGATACATATTTATGAATGACTTTTTTTTTCCTTTTTTCAAATCACATTGTGTCTTTGGATGCAAAATTCAATAGAGTGCATAAGATAAAAATTACATGTGTTGAATTTATTTTTTTCATTCTGTCCCTATCTTAAGAGTAACTCTGAGGAAGAACTGTAGTTATTCGTAGTTCTTTCTAACTGGGATACTAAAAGCCATGATAAAAAGGATCATTCATTCTTTCCATTAGTAAAAAGAAGAATAGCCTACTGTGTTTTTAGAAAATGGTTTACAAGTGTCTTAATGAGTACCTGCTCTGTAAAGGAGAAAAGAAAAATGGATGTAAGACCATGAAATCCTTAAGCCTAAAGTCTAGTAGGAAAGTAAATAGAACTAACTCAGGGAACAGTTGAAAAATCATACAGAAAAGCATTTAGTATAATGTATTGAGAAAGAAGGATTTAGAAATAGAAAATACCAAAATGAACCAGAGAGAGAAGAGTCAGTGGCTCCTTCTTTTTAATCTTTGTACTTCCAATAAATTCAGTAATGTGAATGTAACACATTTTTAGAATTAATTTGTGAGTAACATTGAACAAATTTTTAGTGGTTATAGGTCAAGAATGGTGGCAACAATTTGCAGCAACATGCATGGACCTAAAGAATGTCATACTGAGTCAATAACAGAAAAGGAGAAATATAGGATGACATCCCTTATATGTGGAATCTGTAAAGAAATGATACAATTGAACTTACAAACAGAAAGAGACTTGTAGACTTAGAGAACTGAACTTATGGTTGGCAGGGGGAGGGGAGAGGGGGATAGTTAGGAAGTTTGGGATGGGCATGGACACAGTGCTATATTTAAAATGGTAACTTTATAGCACATGGAACTCTGCTCAATGTTATCTGACAGCCTGGATGGGAGGGGAGTTTGGGGGAAAGTGGATACAAGAATATCAATGGCTGAGTCCCTTCACTCTTCATCTGAAATTACAACAACATTGCTAGTGGGCTGTACCCAGTACAAAATTAAGTTTGGTTTTTTTTGTTGTGTGTTTTTTTTTTTTTTTTTTTTAAGAATGGTGGCAACATACCAAAATGTTTTTTTCAAATGAGCCATTGCTCCTCTGGGTCCAGAGACTAGTTCATGTATGAGGTGCCATCATTTACAGCTGCATGACAGTAGTTTGAGAAGTACCTTGAAAATACAGTCAGTTTTGCTTTATATGACATTAATATAGGCATTCCTAAAAATCATGCTATGCAGATTTGTGCAGTAAAAACTACAGAGCTCATGGGGAAAATAGCATTAGAAGCATAACATTAAAAACTTTTGTCAGTGATATATTTTTGAAAAGGTGAAAACCTAATAAAAACAGTAACACTGTTTTGTTAAGAAATAAATGCTGCAATAGTGTGACGCTGCCTTGAAAAAGACCTGAAATTTGCTTCTGGGATTGGATTTTGGAGGGGCTGCAAAATAAGTTACTTGTGAGTTACTGTGAAGTGGTAGAGGGGGTTGATAATGAAATCCAACAGAAATTGTAATGCCAGATGCAGATAGGTGTGCTTCATAACACAGTGAACTAAGAAATCTAGTAGCTGTTTAATGTTTGTACATGTTGGGTACTCTGTTCCTAGGTTCAGCTGACATTTAGACAAATTAACACTTACAAAACAAGCATTCTGTCAATAGCAGAAGACACTGCATGTATGTAATTTCTTTTCATGATGTGAATTACCAACTTGAAATTTAGAAGATCTTAATTCTATAAGTTTATTTGTCCTATAAATGTAATTATTTTGTAGGTTGGTTGTGTCTGGCTAATATTTAGCAGTCTCTATACAGCCACCTTGCTCGGTTAGTTAGGTGTGACTGATGGTGTTTCACATCAAAGGTCAATTTTTGAGTAGAACTAAGTAATTATTTTTCTCCACAACTTATTTGTTAACTGAGGAAATTAGTTTTAAGGTACTCCCCATCTCCCTTGACACAAAATGTTGTATTTTTGTTCCCTTTAGCTTGCTCTGGTTTGAAAAATTTCCTTGGAAACTGGACTTTATATACTCATTTGGCACAAATACACTCTTAATGCACACTTGAGTCCTCATTTTTAATGTTGTTAATGGAGCCTGATATGTGCTGTAAGTGATTTCCTCATAGCTCAGTTGATAAAGAATCTGCCTGCAATGCAGGAGACCCTGGTTCGATTCCTGGGTCAGGAAGATCTGCTGGAGAAGGGAATGGCTACCCACTCCAATATTCTGGCCTGGAGAATTCCATGGATAGTCTGTGGGGTCGCAAAGAGTCAGACAAGACTGAGCGACTTTCACTTTCACTTTCACAGCATCCCTAAACCAGAACATTGATTTTTGGGGGCTGGTAGAACTTAGCATATACAGAAAACTTGGTTGTTGCCATCATAGTGTGGTAGTGCTAGAGAATTACTTAATCATTTATAAGAACCTCCCTATTAAATATGGGAGATTTTATAATTTGAAGGACTGACATGTGAGACAAATGTTTGAAGAATTTTTCAGAATTTGTTACTGTTAATTAGAAACTTCCTGATTCAGAATTTGACATAGTTTGGAGGAACTTTAGCTCAACACTGACCCTTTTAACTGTCTCCAAAAAAGAGCTTACCAAGCAAATTGTATAGTAGATGAAACAGGGCATAGGAGGAACATTGATGTCCTTAAAAAAAAACACACTCTTTTGAAGTACTTTAAAAGCATATGTTAATGGATAAATTAGTCTAATGTCATCTATAATTTAAAAAATCATTTGGGTTATTATCATTCTAGCTCAGTTACAATGGTGTTCTGTTAAACTTTGCAAAATATTTAAAATTCAGATTAGTCTTGATTCTGCTCATTTAAAATGGGTAATCTTTTTCCTTAAATATAATGGTACTGAATTCCAGTTTTTTAAAACTCTGATTGTATCAGCTACCAAGAAAAATAGAATTGTCTTCCCAGCAAATTCTGGGTCCCTAACCCCATAAACAAAGCCATTATTCAGGCAGGGAAGATTTAAGCTTGGGTTGAACAGTTTTGCAGGTGAGGATTAAGCATGTTTGGCAAACACTTTTAGGGAAGTTTTCTTATTGCTCTCATGGGTGCGTGAAAACAACGATGTCCGTCAGGCCTTTGTTTCCATTATTTCACCGTATGTGAAGTTTTTTAAAACAGTGCTTTCATTACTTATAATACTGATACAGTAGAATTCTTCTGAAAGAGAACACCAAAAGAAAAAGTAAGTAAAAAAGATTACTTAATAGAATAAATGAGCATGTGTCCACAGAAGCAAATTGAACAGAATTAAATGTCAGAGTATAAAGATAGATTGCTCTGTGTAGAGTTTTCTTCTTTGTTCATTGAAGTTCCTAGGCTTGGTCCATGCCTCTGAGTAAGTGTATTTCATCTGGCACACTTTTATATGTATTTTGGTAAATACACACCTTGCCTGTGTTCTTACTTCAATGCTATTATTAGTGATCTCTGTAATAATGGCTGCCACACAGGAGGCACTTAGTATAGGCTAATAAATGGATGTGTTGTCCCACACTTTAGGCTTGCTGTCATCTTGTTAATATGCCAATGTGCATTCCTTCCTTGATCTCAAGTAGTCTGTCTTCAGTGGATATTACTTTTTGGAAGTTATAAAATGGACCTCACTATCCATTCCACTGATTTTCTCACTACTTATCCTTCCCCACCTCTGTAATGTGGGAGACTTTGGAACCAATTTATTTGTTGATACATTTATTACTTCAGTAAATTATCAAAGGCATTTTGTCATTTTCCAGTGCTTATATGTAGTCCTTTGTTTTTCACTTTCTGTTCTTTTTTGTGTGTGATACTCTTTCACTCTCTCGTTGATGGCATTTATTCAGACATTCGTTGAGCACTTAGTATGTGCCAGCACACACTGATGAACTTCTGTTTGAGCGCTCCCTTCCTGTTCTGATTCCCATCTGCTCTCTCACTGGTGGGAGCTGTCTCTCATCAGCTGGGCTCCCTTCTGGTTGCTCTCTTACGGTGCTCTTGCTACTGTGCCCATCCCCACTGTTGTCTGCAGCTGGCCTTACTTTTTCATCACTGTGTTAAAATTTGCTATTCTCTGATAACTTTTTCCTCTTTTATCCCATACTAGTCTCTCATTTTTTATTCTGTTCTTACATCATTAATGAGTTAACAGTTTTTCCTTTTTAATATTTTATGAAATGTTTGTTCTGAGTCCACCTAGATAATAACATCCTTGGTAGAGACTTTTTATGTTTTACTGCAGTGATGTCTGTACCCATCCCCACCCCCCAAATGTTGGTACACTTTTTTGGTTTGTAGATAATACTTTTGGGCTAGTTTGTTTCTGAATGATGAAGAATGAAAAAAAAATTTTGAGTGAAGTGTGATGAGATGTGCATTGGACAACAGGACTGAAAGACTCTGCTAACTCATTGTCTTTTGTAAATATGGATTTACAGAGGATCTAATTTAACACACTGCATTTGTACTTGTATGCTGTGGCAAAGAAATTCTGGTATCATATTTGTATCCAATATATATTTGATTAAAAGACAAATCTGAAGGACTGTGAACTTAACAGACCTTTGATGTTTAAAGTTTAGAGACACTGGTAGAAGGTGAAATGAGAAGATTTTATTTATTTAAATATGTTTCAGTACAGATAGTTGGTGGTTAAGGAGCATTTGTTTCTCTGAATATGTATAAATATATATATATATATATATATATTATGTAACATATATATTGCATGACATTATTACAGAGCCATTTTTGGAAAGACTTCCATTGAGAGGTGTTCAAGATGTACTTAGGAACATTTTAGGAAAGAGATCAGGCTGACAGGAAACTGGAAATGTAGAATTTTTAAAAGCTGGTTGAGTGTGTCTTGAGTGCTGATTCAGGAAGGCATTATCAGTTTATTTGAGGAAACACACATGTAAAGCCTTCACAAAGGGCCCAGAGGTGATGCACTGGGCTTCACAGGTGGCTCAGTGGTAACGAATCTTTGGCCAATGCAGGACATGCAGGAGCTATGGGTTTGATCCCTGGGTCTGGAGGATCCCTTGGAGGAGGAAATGGCAACCCACCCAAGTTTTCTCACCTGGAAAATCCCATAGATAGAGGAGATTTGTGGGTTGCACCCCATGGGGTCACAAATCAGAGAGAAGAAGATGCAGGTGTGCATGTGAGGTGTTTGGACTCCTGGAGAAGAAAATCTTGAGGGAATTGTCATTGCCTCTAGATCTGTTTGCATTTTTCAACAGTGAATGACATGTAAATCCTCATCCAAAGCAAAATTTTCAGTCAGGTGACAAACGTACCATGCAACTAAATACTGACTTATTTAGAGTTTATGGTTGTTTTGGTGGTGGTCTGACTCTTTCCTACCATGTGGACTGCAGCGTGCCAGGCCTCCCTGTCCTTCACCATCTCCTGGAGCTTGCTCAAACTCATGTCCATTGAGTCAGTGATGCCATCCAACCATCTCATCCTCTGTCGTCCCCTTCTCCTCCTACCTCGGTCTTTCCCAGCATCAGGGGCTTTTCCAATGAGTCACTTCTTTCCATCAGGTGGCCAAAGTGTTGGAGCTTCAGCTTCAGCATCAGTCCTTCCAATGAATATTTAGGGTTAATTTCCTTTAGGATTGACTTGTTTGATCTCCTTTCTGTCCACGGGACTCCCAAGAGTCTTCTCCAACACCACAGTTCAAAAGCATCAATTCTTCCATGCTCAGCCTCCTTTATGGTCCAACTCCCACATCCACACATGACTACTGGAAAAACCATAGCTTTGACTATATGGACCTTTGCTGGCAAAGTGATGTCTCTGCTTTTTAATATGCTGTCTTAAGTTTGTTATAGCTTTTCTTTCAGGGAGCAAGCATCTTTTAATTTCATGGCTACATTTACCATCTGCAGTGATCTTGGAGCCCAAGAAAATAAAGTCTGTCACTGTTTCCAGTGTTTCCCCATCTATTTACCTTGAAGTGATGGGACCAGATGCCATGATCTTAGTTTTTTAAATGTTGAGTTTCAAGCCAGCTTTTTCACTCTTCTCTTTCACTTTCATCAAGTGACTCTTTAGTCCCTCTTTGCTTTCTGCCATTAGGTAAACAGACATTAATTAAAAAAAAACAAACATAAAAGTGAACATAATATTTTGTGTCATAGGGTAAATTATCTATGAAGGTTTAACAGTTGTTAATGCTCTCAACTTGAGAATTGTGTTATTTTGTAGTGGATTATTTGAATTATACTAGGTAAGATCTCAAAACATGATCTGAGTTTGAGGATAGATGAATATGATTCCCTGATCTCTCTCTGTATTTCATGAAGGATTTACATGAAGATTTAGTTTTCTCTGTACTTTAGCTGACTGTAGAAATTAAATGTTATTTACTTGTTTTTTCTGATAACAATAAAATGGATTATAGTGATACTGTTAAGTTCTCGTTTTCTTCTTTTTCCATTCTAGATTAAAGAGTCTATTGTTGGGGAAATCAGACGGGAAATTGTAAGTGGACTTCTGGCAGCAGTATCTTCAAGTAAAGCATCCAATTCTAAGCAAGATAGTCACTAATGGAATTTATAGGTAAATTTTTCTGAATTTCTTTGTTTAGCTAAATGTAACTTAGTACTTAGTTTTTAATGCTTTTTCTTAATATATAGGTCTGTTTCCATAGCTAAATTTTTATTTTTATGAAGTATGTAATATGTTATTTTACACTGTAAAAACCTTTTATAACCTCATTTGAAGTGTGAGTCAAATCTCTTAATCTCAAACCTCCAAGTGATATTGATATTTTATCATTTTATTGAAATTTCATTATAGTAAATAAATTCTGGAATTGGGGAAATTGGGACCTTCAAACCTGAATTTTGATAGCACTGCCCTGATTATAATATTACTTCAAATGGATCAAGATTTCAAGCATGAGTACATACCAAGTTGCTTCAGTCGTGTCCAAGATTTCAAGACTTAATCATAAATTTTTAGTGTCTTTTGTTTTTTAAAGAAACATATCCCATAGGTCTCATTATACATAGTACAGTAGATCTCATATCTAATCATGTTGTAATAGATAATGGAGGATCTTTATTCTCATCCTTCCTTTTAAAGAGTTTTCAGTAGTAATTGAAAAATGCTTAATTTGTACTTTTCTCTCTTTTTTTAAGGTTTGCGTGGGTCCTGTTAGCTGCGCGATACTGGAGTTATCAAGGGTATACACTGGTGGGGGTGTCATTTGTGCTTCAGAAGATACTTGCTGCTGAGCTGGGCTACTGTATACAATGTTTATTTCTTCTGTGCATATCTTTTCAAAAAACATAGAAACGTAGGCACTTTGCTGACTTTATTTCTTTTCTAAACTATCAAATCCGTAGTCATTTGAAAAGCCTAATATTTATTTGTATGTCAGTATTTTCCAGTTGATTGCCTAGGTAGAATTAATTTTAAAACTTGAAAACTTCCATACTTAACCAACTTATAAATAACATATTTCTTCAGACTAGCTTCTTAAAACACTGACCTCTATGAGGTATTTACTGTGCAATAACTGATTCATTTTTTGAGAGCTTGAAACAACCAATGATACTCCCTCCACTGCTGTTAATTAGTGTCACTTCCAAGAAGAAAAATTATCCTGTTGTAAAAACTGCTTTTAATTCTTGAGGAGGTTACTAATAGCAGTAGGATAGAATTTATGTTACCTAAAACTACTTAACGTTCTTACACTGTAAGCATTGTTATTTTACCCAAGACAATTGTAATTTTATTGTAGCTTATGTAGTTTGGGGATTTTTGTTTGTTTGTTTTTTTGGAAACATGTCTTATGTTAAACACTATGTACTTTTTGCATTGTCCGGACTTCTTTATTATAAGGACATGTTTCTTCTTTTAGACTAAATAGTAGAGTATTGCCAAAATAA
>SJYQ01003319.1:35285-45382 GCA_006410935.1 Redunca redunca
AAAAAAAAAGGAAGGTAGTTTCCTATTTGGTTTTGTATATGTTAAATAAATGTGTAAAGTAACAACCAGATGTTATTAGAATTATTCTTTAGCATTTATAATTTTCAACTCCTATTATATTTCTTTGTGTGAAATTTTAATCAAAAGTGGTTGAGAGGTTAACAATATACTTTGAAAGAATATCTAAAAGGTTTTTTAAATGTTTGAATTATCACATCACACAAAGGCTGATTTCTAAAAATAAAATTAATAAAGTATTTATTTTGCCTAACATGTTTTTAGTGATTTATTTTCTTGAACCACAACATGAAGAATTTGGATTAGATTTGATAAGTAACAGGATCCAAAAGAATTGGAGCATATAGTCTATTAGGCTAAAATTCTCTTTTCCTGAAAAGGCATCTATGATGCTTTCAAAAATGTGGTTAAGACTAGACCACCATGGAGAAAGAATGCACACTGATGCCTCTTGGTCTCATCTAGTTCTGTAGTCTTAAGTATTACCATCTGAGTCAAAAACTTTCTTTAAACTGTACTGTTAAGCTACAAAGAACAGACATTAAAATATTACTTTATTCTCTGGCCAAATTCAGTCAAATTCTCAGTCAAATTCAGCAATTTGACTACCTGATTCTAATAATAGTAATGATACATATAAACCAAACACTGATATTTATAGTAATATTAATACAGATATCAATGATTTTTAACTAATCAGCTTTGTAGCCACTTACAGTTCTTTTCTGACTATATAAGAACCCAAAATTTGATAAAAATATTAAATAGCTTGATTCAATGGGCAAATCCCTTACAAAGTTTGCATGTAAAATAAAATGAACTTAAGTACTATCAGAGTTTCATGTTTACTCCCATTTTAAAGCTTTGTGTACTCAAACATTTGAAAGCTACTGTATTCAGGCCACTGTGCTAGCTGCTGAAATGAATGAGAGGGGGTCTAAATGGAAGAACAGGGCACCTTTTTTTCCTGAATGGGTAAGTTTAGAAGTACCATATAAAAAATATGAAAATCATAAAAAGAATTTGCAGGATGGAGCCTGGGATAGTTGGAGATGTAAGTCTTCACCAAAAAGACTTAGTTTCAGTAAAGACTTAATGGGAAATGGAAAGGATGGAGTTTAAGTAATTAAGAATATTTTAGTTCTTCTTGTTCAGCTGCTTAGTCATGTCTGACTATTTGTGACCTTATGAACTGCAACAGGCCAGGCTCACCTGTCCTGTACTATCTCCCAGAGTTTGCTCAAATTCATGTCTTGAGTTGGTGATGTTATCCTAACCACCTCATCCTCTTCGGTCCCCTTCTCCTCCTGTCTTCAATCTTTCCCAGATCAGGGTCTTTTCTAATGAGTCAGCTCTTCCCATGAGGTAGCCAAAGTATTGGAGCTTCAGCTTCAGCATCAGTCCTTGCAATGAAATGTTCAGCATTGATTTCTTTTAGGACTGACTGGTTTGATCTTGCTCTCCAAGGGACTCTTCAAGGGTCCCAGAATTTGAAAGCATCAATTTTTTGGCGCTCAGTGTTCTTTATGGTTCAACTCACATCTGTACAGGACTACTGGAAAATCCATAACTTTGACTCTCGACCTTTGTTGCCAAAGTGATGTCTCTGCTTTTTAATATGCTATCTAGGTTTGTTATAGCTTTCCTACCAAGGAGCAAGCATCTAATTTTGTGGCTGCAGTCACTGTTCACAGTGATTTTGGACCCCAGGAAAACAAAATCTGTCACTGCTTCTATATTTCCCCTTCTGTTTGCCATAAAGTGATGGGACAAGATGCCATGATCTTAAGTTTTCTGAATGTTGAGTTTTAAACCAGCTTTTACACTTTCCTCTTTGATCCTCAAGAGGCTCTTTAGTTCCTCTCCACTTTCTGCCATTAGAGTGGTGTCATCGGCATATCTAAGGCTGTTATATTTCTCCTGCCAGTCTTGATTCCAGCTTATGATTCATCTAGCCAAGCATTTTGCATGATATACTCTGCATACAAGTTAAACAATCAGAGTGACAATATACAGTCTTGACATACTCCTTTTCCAATTTTGAACCAGTGCCTTGTTCATGCCTGTTTCTAACTGTTGCTTCTTGACCTACATACAGGTTTCTTAGGAGACAGGTAAGGTGGTCTGGTGTTCCCATCTCTAAGAATTTAACACAGTTTGTGGTGATCCACATAGTCAAAGCCTTTAGCATAGTCAACGAAGCAGAAGTAGATGTTTTTCTGGAATTCCCTTCCTTTTTCTATGATCCAGTGAATGTTGGCAATTTGATCTCTGGTTCCTTTGCCTTTTTCTAAACCCAACTTGTACATCTGAAAGTTCTTGGTTCATGTACTGTTCAAGCCTAGCTTGAAGGATTTTGAGCATAACCTACTAATAGCATGTGAAATAAGCAGAGTCATAAGGTAATTTGAATAGTCTTTGGCATTGCCTCTCTTTGAGACTGAAATGAAAACAGACCTTTCCAAGTTCTGTGGCCACTGTTGAATTTTCCAAATTTGCTGGCATAATGAGTGCAGCACTTTAACAGTATCATCTTTTAGGATTTGAAATAGCTCAGCTGGAATTCCATCACCTCCACTGACTTTGTTCATAGTAGTTTCCAAAGGCCCATTTGACTTTGAAGTCCAAGATGTCTAGCTCTAGGTGACTGACTGCACCTCATTGTTATCTGGGTCATTAAGACCATTTTTGTATACTTCTGTGTACTGTTGCCACCTCTTCTTAATCTCTTCTGCTTCTGTTAAGTCATGGTAATGACTTCTGTCCTTTATCGTGCCCATCCTTGCATAAAATGTTCCCCTGGTATCTCCAATTTTCTTGAAAACATCTCTGGTCTTTCCCATTCTATTTAAGAAGGCTTTCTTATCTCTCCTTGCTATTCTTTAAAACTCTGCATTCAGTTGGTTATATCTTTCACTTTTTCAAATGGAAGGTGGTCATGACTGAATTTCAATTTTCAACAAAAGAATTTTTTTCCCTCTGGAACAAAAAAAAAATCTCATTAAATACCACTTAGAGTAATGCTTTTATATTTCTCCATGCATGGAAATCAAATTACCTGAGATTTTGTGGAAATGAAGATTCTGATTGCATAGGCCCAGGTCCTACTTTCTTGGCTCCACATTCCTGCATTTCTAGAAGCACTCAGGTAAAACTGATGCTTTTAATCCATTAACTGTACTTTTAGTAGCAAGGATTTATATTAGTAAGTCTTTTACCTGCTAGTTACTTTGGAGAAAGTTGGTGAGCAGGAAAAGGAATTTTTATATCCAAAGATATGTCAGCTTAGAGGCCATCTTCAGGGAACTTTTCATTATAGCCCAAAGGTAGTAACTAGAAACAAATGTATACCAAAACAAGATAAGGATACTAAGGAAAATTACAGCCCATATCTTTGATGAATATAGATACAAAAATTCTCAAGAAAATATTAGCAAACCAAATCCAACAACACATCAAAGACCATGACCAGACTAGATTCATCCCAGGATGGTTTAAAATAAATGAATATGATACACCATATCAACAAAAGAAAAGATAAAACCCACATAATCATCCCAATAGATACAGAAAAAGCACTGGATAAATATCAACACCGTTCATGATAAAAAAAAACTCTTACCAAGTTGCATACAGAGGGAACATAGCTCAACAGAATGGAAGCTACTTAATGACAAACTCTCAGCTGATACAATACTTGAAAGTGAAAGTGAAGTTGCTCAGTTGTGCCCGACTCTTTGTGAACCCCATGGATAGTGGCCTGCCCCAAGCTCCTCTGTTCATGGGATTTTCAAGGCAAGAGTACTGGAGTGGGTTGCCATTTCTTTCTCCAGGGAATCTTCCCAACCCACGGATCGAACCCAGGTCTCTCACATTGTAGACAGACACTTTACAGTTTGAGCCACCAGGGAAGATACAATACTTAGTGGTGTGAAAAGGTGATAGTCGTCCTCCTAAAATCTGGAACAAGGCAAAGATGCCCCAGTCTCACCACTGCTATTCAACAGTACAGTATTGGAAGTTCCACAGTAATCAAGCAAGAAAAAGAAAGACAAAGTAACCAAATTGGAAGGGAAGAGGTAAAACTCATGCAGACAGAGCTATGGTTTTTCCAATAGTCAGGTACAGATGTGAGAGTTGGACCATAAAGAAGGCTGAGCACCAAAAAAATTGATGCTTTCAAACTGGTGTTGGAGAAGACTCTTAAGAATCCCATGGACAGCAAGGAGATCAAACCAGTCAATCCTAAAGGAAATCAACCCTGAATATACATTGGAAGGACTGATGCTGAAGCTGAAACTCCAATACTGTGGCCATCTGATGCAAAGAGCTGACTCACTGGAAAAGACCCTGATGCTGAGAAAGAGAGAAAGCAGGAGAAGAAGGGAGAGACAGAAGATGAGATGGTTGGATCGCATCACTGACTCAATAGACATGAGTCTGAGCAAACTCTGGGAGATAACTGAAAGTCAGGGAGGCCTGGTATGTAGCAGTTCATGGGATCACAAAAAGATTCGACGGAGCAACTGAACAACAATATGCAGAAAACCCTAAAGACTCTACACACAAAGTACTAGAATGGATAAACAGATTAATCACAGTAGCACAGGATACAACATTAACATACAGAAATCTGTTGCATTTCTTTATAGTAACAATGAAATATCAAAAAGATATAATAAAATAACTCCTTTTGATATCACATCCCAAAAAAAACAGCTTAGGAATAAACCTGACCAAAGAAGTGAAAGACAATGCTAGAAATAACTATAAAACATTAATAAAAGAAACTGAAGATGATTCAAAGAAATGGAAAGAATTCTAAGCTCTTGGGTTGGAAGAATTAATGTTGTTAAAATGCCCTTAATATACAAAATGATCTACATATTTAATATTATCCCTATCAAATTATCCATGACACTTTTCACAGAATTATAATAATCCCAAATTTAATATGGAACCCATTAAAAGACCGAGAATTGCCAAAGCAATCCTGAGGAAAAAGAACAAAGTAGGTCACATACTCCAGACAATCCTACAAAGCTACAGTAATCAAAACATCATGATACTGGCACAAAAACACACATATGGATCAATGGCACAGAATAGAACCCAGAAATAAACTGACACACTTATGGTCAATTAACCTTTGACAAAGGAAGGAAGGATATACAATGGGGAAAAGAGGCTTTTCAGCAAGGGGGTGTTGGGAAAGTTGGACAGTTCAGTTCAGTCACTAAGTCATGTCTGACTCTTTGAGATCCCATGGACTATAGCACCCCAGGCTTCCTTGTCCATCATCAAATCCTGGAGCCTGCTCAAACTCATGTCCACCAAGTCGATGATGCCATCCAACCATCTCATCCTCTTCCGTCCCCTTCTCCTGCCTTCAACCTTTCCCAGCATCACGGTCTTTTCCAATGAGTCAGCTCTTCCCATCAGGTGGCCAAAGTATTGCAGCTTCAGCTTCATTGTCAGTTCTTCCAATGAATATTCTGGTCTGATTTCCTTTACAATTGACTGGTTTGATCTCCTGGGCAATCTAAGGGACTCTCAAGAGCTTTCTCCAAAACCACAGTTCAAAAGAATCAGTTCTTCAGCACTGAACTTTTTTTATGGTCCAACTTTCACATCCATACATGACCACTGGAAAAACCATAGCTTTGACTATGGTGACATTTGTCATCAAAGTAATGTCTCTGCTTTTTAATATGTTGTCTAGGTTGGTCATAGCTTTTTTTCCAAAGAGCAAGTGTCTTACTTTCATGGCTGCATTCACCATCTGCATTGATTTTGCAACCTAAGAAAATAAAGTCTGTCACTGTTTCCCCATCTATTTGCCATGAAGTGATGGGACCAGAAACCATGATCTTACCTTTCTGAATGTTGAGTTTTAAGCAAGCTTTTTCACTCTCCTCTTCCACTTTCATCAAGAGGCTCTTTAGTTCTTCTTCACTTTCTGCCATAAGGGTGGTGTCATCTTCATATGCGAGATTATTGATATTTCTCCTGGCAATCTTGTTTCCAGTTTGTGCTACATCCAAGCCCGCATTTCTTATGATGTACTCTGCATCAAGTACATCAAGACCATCCCCAAGAAAAAGAAATACAAAAAAAGCAAAACAGCTGTATGAGGAGGCCTTATAAATAGCTGTGAAATGAAGAAAAGCAAAAAGCAAAGGAGAAAAGGGAAGATATACCCATCTGAATGCAGAGTGCCAAAGAATAGCAAGGAGAGATAAGAAATACATTTTGTGTATTAAGGGCATTTTAACAACATTAATTCTTCCAACCCAAGAGCTTAGAATTCTTTCCATTTCTTTGAATCATCTTCACTTTCTTTTATTAATGTTTTATAGTTATTTCTAGCATTGTCTTTCACTTCTTTGGTCAGGTTTATTCCTAAGCTGTTTTTTTGGATGTGATTTCAAAAGGAGTTATTTTATTATATCTTTTTGATATTTCATTGTTACTATAAAGAAATGCAACAGATTTCTGTATGTTAATGTTGTGACCAATGCAAAGAAATAGAGGAAAATAGTAGAATGGGAAAGACTAGACATCTCTTCAAGAAAATTAGAGATACCAAGGGAACATTTCATGCAAAGAGGGGCACAATAAAGGACAGAAATGGTATGGACCTAACAGAAGCAGAAGATATTAAGAAGAGGTGGCAAGAATGCACAGAAGAACTATCCAAAAAAGATCTTAATAACCCAGATGACTATGATGGAGTGATCACTAACCTAGAGCCAGACATCCTGGAATGTGAAGTCAGGAGGGCCTTAGGAAGCAGCATGACAAACAAAGCTAGTTGAGGTGATGGAATTCCAGTTGAGCTATTTCAAATCCTAAAAGAGGATGCTGTGGAAATGTTCCAATCAATATGCCAGCAAGTTTGGAAGACTCAGCAGTGGCCACAGGACTGGAAAAGGTCAGTTTCCATTCCAATCCCAAAGAAAGGCAATGCCAGAGAATGCTCAAACTACCGCACAATTGCACTCATCTCACATGCTAGTAAAATAATGCTCAAAATTCTCTGAGCCAGGCTCCAACAGTATGTGAACCATGAACTTCCAGATGTTCAAGCTGGTTTTAGAAAAGGCAGAGGAACCAAAGATCAAATTGCCAGCATCCGCTGGATCATGGAAAAAGCAAGAGAGTTCCAGAAAAACATATATTTCTGTTTTATTGACTATGCCAAAGCTTTTGACTGTGTGGATCACAAGAAACTGGAAAATTCTGAAAGAGATGGGAATATCAGACCACCTGACCTGCCTCTTGAGAAATCTGTATGCAGGTCAGGAGGCAACAGTTAGAACTGGATATGGAACAACAAACCAGTTCCAAATTGGGAAAGGAGTACATCAGGCTGTATATTGTCACCCTGCTTATTTAACTTCTGTGCAGAGTACATCATGAGAAGCACTGGACTGGATGAAACACAAGCTGCAATCAAGATTACTGGGAGAAATATCAATAACCTCAGATATGCCAATGACATTTCCCTTATGGCAGAAAGAGAAGAGGAACTAAAGAACCCCAGGACAAAATGAAAATGTTGGCTTTTCAGAAAACTAAGATCATGGCATCTGGTCCCATCACTTCATGGCAAATAGATGGGGAAACAGTGGAAACTGTCAGACTTTATTTTGTTGGTCTCCAAAATCACTGCAGATGGTGCAGCCATGAAATTAAAGATGCTTACTACTTGTAAGAAAAGTTATGACCAACCTAGACAGCATATATATATATATATATATTTTTTTTAATTTATTTATTTTAATTGGAGGCTAATTACTTTACAATAATATATGGCTTTGTCATACATTGACATGAATCAGCCATGGGTGTACATGTGTTCCCCATCCTGAACCCCCTCCCACCTCCCTCTTCATCCCATCCCTCTGGGTCATCCCAGTGCACCAGCCCTGAGCACCCTGTCTAGTGCATCAAACCTGGACTGGCAATCTGTTTCACCTATGATAATGTGCATGTTTCAATGCTATTCTCTCAAATCATCCCACCCTTGCCTTCTCCCACAGAGTCCAAGAGACTGTTCTATACATCTGTGTCTCTTTTGCTATCTCATATATAGGGTTATTGTTACTATCTTTCTAAATTCCATATATATGCATTAGTGTACTGTATTGGTGTTTTTCTTTCTGGCTTACTTCACTCTGTATAATAGGCTCCAGTTTCATCCACCTCATTAGAACTGATTCAAATGTGTTCTTTTTTAATGGCTGAGTAATATTCCATTGTGTGTATGTACCACAGCCTTCTTATCCATTCATCTGCTGATGGACATCTAGGTTGCTTCCATGTCCAGGTTATTATAAACAGTGCTGTGATGAACACTGGGGTACACGTCTCTTTCAATTCTGGTTTCCTCGGTGTGTATGCCCAGCTTTGGGATTGCTGGTCATATGGCAGTTCTATTTCCAGTTTTTTAAGGAATCTACACACTGTTCTTCATAGTGGCTGTACTAGTTTACATCCCCACCAACAATGTAAGAGGGTTCCCTTTTCTCCACACCCTCTTGAGCACTTATTGTTTCTAGACTTTTGGATAGCAGCTATTCTGACTGCCTGAGATGGTACCTCATTGTGGTTTTGATTTGCATTTCTGTAGTAACTAGTGATGTTGAGCATCTTTTCATGTGTTTGTTAGCCATTTGTGTCTTCTTTGGAGAAATGTCTGTTTAGTTCTTTGACCCATTTTTTGATTGGGTCATTTATTTTTCTGGAATTGAGCTGCAGGAGTTGCTTGTATATTTTTGAGATTAATTGTCAGTTGCTTTGTTTGCTATTTTCTCCCATTCTCAAGGTTGTCTATTTACCTTGCTTATAGTTTCCTTTATTATGCAAAACTTTTAAATTTAATTAGGTCCCATTTGTTTATTTTTGCTTTTATTTCCATTACTCTGGGAAGTGGGTCATAGAGGATCCTGCTGTGATGTATGTCAGAGAGTGTTTACCTATGTTCTCCTCCAGGAGTCTTATAGTTTCTGGTCTTCCATTTAGATCTTTAATCCATTTTGAGTTTATTTTTGTGTATGGTGTTAGAAAGTGTTCTAGTTTTATTCTTTTACAAGTGGTTGACCAGTTTTCCCAGCACCACTTGTTAAAGAGATTGTCTTTCCATTGTATATTCTTGCCTCCTTTGTCAAAGACAAGGCATCCATAGGTGCACGGATTTATCTCTGGGCTTTCTATTTTGTTCCATTGATCTATATTTCTGTCTTTGTGCCAGTACCATACTGTCTTGATGACGGTAGCTTTATAGTATTGCCTGAAGTCAGGCAGATTGATTCCTCCAGTTCCATTCCTCTTTCTCAAGATTGCTTTGGCTATTCGGGGTTTTTTGTATTTCCATACAAATCATGAAATTATTTGTTCTAGCTCTGTGAAAAATGCCACTGGTAGCTTGATAGGGATTGCATTGAATCTATAGATTGCTTTGGGGTAGTATACTCATTTTCACTATATTGATTCTTCCAATCCATGAACATGGTATATTTCTCCATGTATTTGTGTCCTCTTTGATTTCTTTCATCAGTGTTTTATAGTTTTCTATATATAGGTCTTTTGTTTCTTTAGGTAGTTATATTCCTAAGTATTTTATTCTTTTTGTTGCAATGGTGAATGGAATTGTTTCCTTAATTTCTCTTTCTGTTTTCTCATGGTTAGTGTATAGGAATGCAAGGGATTTCTGTGTGTTAATTTTACATCCTGCAACTTTACTATGTTCATTGATTAGTTCTAGTAATTTTCTGGTGGCGTCTTTAGGGCTTTTTATGTAGAGTATCATGTCATCTGCAAGCAGTGAGAGTTTTACTTCTTTTCCAATCTGGATTCCTTTTATTTCTTTTTCTGCTCTGATTGCTGTGGCCAAAACTTCCAAAACTATGTTGAATAGTAGTGGTGAGAGTGGGCACCCTTGTCTTGTTCCTGTCTTTAGGGGAAATGCTTTCAATTTTTCACCATTGAGGATAATGTTTGCTGTGGGTTTGTCATATATAGCTTTTATTATGTTGAGGTATGTTCCTTCTATTCCTGCTTTCTGGAGAGTTTTT